>OU427011.1:0-100000 GCA_911387935.1 Dolichovespula saxonica
AACCCTGTTATGAAGGCGCGGTAGTTTCTAAAATACTCCTACGAAGGCGCGGTAGTGTCTAAAATACTCCTACGAAGGCGCGGTAGTGTCTAAAATACTCCTACGAAGGCGCGGTAGTGTCTAAACCCTGTTATGAAGGCGCGGTAGTTTCTAAACCCTGTTATGAAGGCGCGGTAGTGTCTAAAGAACTGTTACGAAGGCGCGGTAGTGTCTAAAGAACTGTTACGAAGACGCGGTAGTGTCTAAAATACTCTTACGAAGGCGCGGTAGTGTCTAAAATACTCTTACGAAGGCGCGGTAGTGTCTAAAATACTCTTACGAAGGCGCGGTAGTGTCTAAAATACTCTTACGAAGGCGCGGTAGTGTCTAAAATACTCTTACGAAGGCGCGGTAGTGTCTAAAATACTCTTACGAAGGCGCGGTAGTGTCTAAACCCTGTTATGAAGGCGCGGTAGTTTCTAAACCCTGTTATGAAGGCGCGGTAGTTTCTAAAATACTCTTACGAAGGCGCGGTTGTGTCTAAACCCTGTTATGAAGGCGCAGTAGTCTCTAAAGAACTGTTATGAAGGCGCAGTAGTCTCTAAAGAACTGTTATGAAGGCGCAGTAGTCTCTAAAGAACTGTTATGAAAGCGCAGTAGTCTCTAAAGAATTGTTATGAAAGCGCAGTAGTCTCTAAAGAATTTATGAAGACGCGGTAGTGTCTAAACCCTGTTATGAAGGCGCAGTAGTCTCTAAAGAACTGTTATGAAAGCGCAGTAGTCTCTAAAGAACTGTTATGAAAGCGCGGTAGTCTCTAAAGAATTTATGAAGGCGCGGTAGTGTCTAAAATACTCTTACGAAGGCGCGGTAGTGTCTAAAATACTCTTACGAAGGCGCGGTAGTGTCTAAAATACTCTTACGAAGGCGCGGTAGTGTCTAAAATACTCTTACGAAGGCGCGGTAGTGTCTAAAATACTCTTACGAAGGCGCGGTAGTGTCTAAAATACTCTTACGAAGGCGCGGTAGTGTCTAAAATACTCTTACGAAGGCGCGGTAGTGGTCTAAAATACTCTACGAAGGCGCGGGTAGTGTCTAAAATACTCTTACGAAGGCGCGGGTAGTGTCTAAAATACTCTTACGAAGGCGCGGTAGTGTCTAAAATACTCTTACGAAGGCGCGGTAGTGTCTAAAATACTCTTACGAAGGCGCGGGTAGTGTCTAAAATACTCTTACGAAGGCGCGGGTAGTGTCTAAAATACTCTTACGAAGGCGCGGTAGTGTCTAAAATACTCTTACGAAGGCGCGGGTAGTGTCTAAAATACTCTTACGAAGGCGCGGTAGTGTCTAAAATACTCTTACGAAGGCGCGGTAGTGTCTAAAATACTCTTACGAAGGCGCGGGTAGTGTCTAAAATACTCTTACGAAGGCGCGGTAGTGTCTAAAATACTCTTACGAAGGCGCGGTAGTGTCTAAAATACTCTTACGAAGGCGCGGTAGTGTCTAAAATACTCTTACGAAGGCGCGGTAGTTTCTAAACCCTGTTATGAAGGCGCGGTAGTTTCTAAAATACTCCTACGAAGGCGCGGTAGTGTCTAAAATACTCCTACGAAGGCGCGGTAGTGTCTAAAATACTCCTACGAAGGCGCGGTAGTGTCTAAAATACTCTTACGAAGGCGCGGTAGTGTCTAAAATACTCTTACGAAGGCGCGGTAGTGTCTAAAATACTCTTACGAAGGCGCGGTAGTGTCTAAAATACTCTTACGAAGGCGCGGTAGTGTCTAAAATACTCTTACGAAGGCGCGGTAGTGTCTAAAATACTCTTACGAAGGCGCGGTAGTGTCTAAAATACTCTTACGAAGGCGCGATAGTTTCTAAACCCTGTTATGAAGGCGCGGTAGTTTCTAAAATACTCCTACGAAGGCGCGGTAGTGTCTAAAATACTCCTACGAAGGCGCGATAGTGTCTAAAATACTCCTACGAAGGCGCGATAGTGTCTAAAATACTCCTACGAAGGCGCGATAGTGTCTAAAATACTCTTACGAAGGCGCGGTAGTGTCTAAACCCTGTTATGAAGGCGCGGTAGTTTCTAAACCCTGTTATGAAGGCGCGGTAGTTTCTAAACCCTGTTATGAAGGCGCGGTAGTGTCTAAAGAACTGTTACGAAGGCGCGGTAGTGTCTAAAATACTCTTACGAAGGCGCGGTAGTGTCTAAAATACTCTTACGAAGGCGCGGTAGTGTCTAAAATACTCTTACGAAGGCGCGGTAGTGTCTAAAATACTCTTACGAAGGCGCGGTAGTGTCTAAACCCTGTTATGAAGGCGCGGTAGTTTCTAAACCCTGTTATGAAGGCGCGGTAGTTTCTAAAATACTCTTACGAAGGCGCGGTTGTGTCTAAACCCTGTTATGAAGGCGCGGTAGTTTCTAAAATACTCTTACGAAGGCGCAGTAGTCTCTAAAGAACTGTTATGAAAGCGCAGTAGTCTCTAAAGAACTGTTATGAAAGCGCAGTAGTCTCTAAAGAACTGTTATGAAAGCGCAGTAGTCTCTAAAGAACTGTTATGAAAGCGCAGTAGTCTCTAAAGAACTGTTACGAAGGCGCAGTAGTGTCTAAAGAACTGTTACGAAGGCGCGGTAGTGTCTAAAATACTCTTACGAAGGCGCGGTAGTGTCTAAACCCTGTTATGAAGGCGCAGTAGTGTCTAAAGAACTGTTATGAAGGCGCAGTAGTCTCTAAAGAACTGTTATGAAAGCGCAGTAGTCTCTAAAGAACTGTTATGAAAGCGCAGTAGTCTCTAAAGAATTTATGAAGACGCGGTAGTGTCTAAAATACTCTTACGAAGGCGCGGTAGTGTCTAAAATACTCTTACGAAGGCGCGGTAGTGTCTAAAATACTCTTACGAAGGCGCGGTAGTGTCTAAAATACTCTTACGAAGGCGCGGTAGTGTCTAAAATACTCTTACGAAGGCGCGGTAGTGTCTAAAATACTCTTACGAAGGCGCGGTAGTGTCTAAAATACTCTTACGAAGGCGCGGTAGTGTCTAAAATACTCTTACGAAGGCGCGGTAGTGTCTAAAATACTCTTACGAAGGCGCGGTATTGTCTAAAATACTCTTACGAAGGCGCGGTAGTGTCTAAAATACTCTTACGAAGGCGCGGTAGTGTCTAAAATACTCTTACGAAGGCGCGGTAGTGTCTAAAATACTCTTACGAAGGCGCGGTAGTGTCTAAAATACTCTTACGAAGGCGCGGTAGTGTCTAAAATACTCTTACGAAGGCGCGGTAGTGTCTAAAATACTCTTACGAAGGCGCGGTAGTGTCTAAAATACTCTTACGAAGGCGCGGTAGTGTCTAAAATACACTTACGAAGGCGCGGTAGTGTCTAAAATACTCTTACGAAGGCGCGGTAGTGTCTAAAATACTCTTACGAAGGCGCGGTAGTGTCTAAAATACTCTTACGAAGGCGCGGTAGTGTCTAAAATACTCTTACGAAGGCGCGGTAGTGTCTAAACCCTGTTATGAAGGCGCGGTAGTTTCTAAACCCTGTTATGAAGGCGCGGTAGTTTCTAAACCCTGTTATGAAGGCGCGGTAGTGTCTAAAGAACTGTTACGAAGGCGCGGTAGTGTCTAAAATACTCTTACGAAGGCGCGGTAGTGTCTAAAATACTCTTACGAAGGCGCGGTAGTGTCTAAAATACTCTTACGAAGGCGCGGTAGTGTCTAAACCCTGTTATGAAGGCGCGGTAGTTTCTAAACCCTGTTATGAAGGCGCGGTAGTTTCTAAAATACTCTTACGAAGGCGCGGTTGTGTCTAAACCCTGTTATGAAGGCGCAGTAGTCTCTAAAGAACTGTTATGAAGGCGCAGTAGTCTCTAAAGAACTGTTATGAAAGCGCAGTAGTCTCTAAAGAACTGTTATGAAAGCGCAGTAGTCTCTAAAGAACTGTTATTAAAGCGCAGTAGTCTCTAAAGAATTTATGAAGACGCAGTAGTGTCTAAAGAACTGTTACGAAGGCGCGGTAGTGTCTAAAATACTCTTACGAAGGCGCGGTAGTGTCTAAACCCTGTTATGAAGGCGCAGTAGTCTCTAAAGAACTGTTATGAAAGCGCAGTAGTCTCTAAAGAACTGTTATGAAAGCGCAGTAGTCTCTAAAGAATTTATGAAGACGCGGTAGTGTCTAAAATACTCTTACGAAGGCGCGGTAGTGTCTAAAATACTCTTACGAAGGCGCGGTAGTGTCTAAAATACTCTTACGAAGGCGCGGTAGTGTCTAAAATACTCTTACGAAGGCGCGGTAGTGTCTAAAATACTCTTACGAAGGCGCGGTAGTGTCTAAAATACTCTTACGAAGGCGCGGTAGTTTCTAAACCCTGTTATGAAGGCGCGGTAGTGTCTAAAATACTCTTACGAAGGCGCGGTAGTGTCTAAAATACTCTTACGAAGGCGCGGTAGTGTCTAAAATACTCTTACGAAGGCGCGGTAGTGTCTAAACCCTGTTATGAAAGCGCGGTAGTTTCTAAACCCTGTTATGAAGGCGCGGTAGTTTCTAAACCCTGTTATGAAGGCGCGGTAGTTTCTAAAATACTCTTACGAAGGCGCGGTAGTCTCTAAAGAATTTATGAAGTCGCGGTAGCGTCTAAACTACTCTTACGAAGGCGCGGTAGCGTCTAAACTACTCTTACGAAGGCGCGGTAGCGTCTAAACTACTCTTACGAAGGCGCGGTAGCGTCTAAACTACTCTTACGAAGGCGCGGTAGCGTCTAAACTACTCTTACGAAGGCGCGGTAGCGTCTAAACTACACTTACGAAGGCGCGGTAGCGTCTAAACTACTCTTACGAAGGCGCGGTAGCGTCTAAACTACTCTTACGAAGGCGCGGTAGCGTCTAAACTACTCTTACGAAGGCGCGGTAGCGTCTAAACTACTCTTACGAAGGCGCGGTAGCGTCTAAACTACTCTTACGAAGGCGCGGTAGCGTCTAAACCCCATTTATGAAGGCGCGGTAGCGTCTAAACCCCATTTATGAAGGCGCGGTAGCGTCTAAACCCCATTTATGAAGGCGCGGTAGCGTCTAAACCCCATTTATGAAGGCGCGGTAGCGTCTAAACCCCATTTATGAAGGCGCGGTAGCGTCTAAACCCCATTTATGAAGGCGCGGTAGCGTCTAAACCCCATTTATGAAGGCGCGGTAGCGTCTAAACCCCATTTATGAAGGCGCGGTAGCGTCTAAACCCCATTTATGAAGGCGCGGTAGCGTCTAAACCCCATTTATGAAGGCGCGGTAGCGTCTAAACCCCATTTATGAAGGCGCGGTAGCGTCTAAACCCCATTTATGAAGGCGCGGTAGCGTCTAAACCCCATTTATGAAGGCGCGGTAGCGTCTAAACCCCATTTATGAAGGCGCGGTAGCGTCTAATCCCTGTTATGAAGGCGCGGTAGCGTCTAATCCCTGTTATGAAGGCGCGGTAGTGTCTAAAATACTGTTATGAAGGCGCGGTAGTGCCTAAAGATCTGTTATGCAGGCGCAATCGTGTCTAAACCCTGTTATGCAGGCGCAATCGTGTCTAAACCCTGTTATGCAGGCGCAATCGTGTCTAAACCCTGTTATGCAGGCGCAATCGTGTCTAAACCCTGTTATGCAGGCGCAATCGTGTCTAAACCCTGTTATGCAGGCGCAATCGTGTCTAAACCCTGTTATGCAGGCGCAATCGTGTCTAAACCCTGTTATGCAGGCGCAATCGTGTCTAAACCCTGTTATGCAGGCGCAATCGTGTCTAAACCCTGTTATGCAGGCGCAATCGTGTCTAAACCCTGTTATGCAGGCGCAATCGTGTCTAAATCCTGTTATGCAGGCGCAATCGTGTCTAAACCCTGTTATGCAGGCGCAATCGTGTCTAAACCCTGTTATGGAGGCGCAATCGTGTCTAAACCCTGTTATGCAGGCGCAATCGTGTCTAAACCCTGTTATGCAGGCGCAATAGTGTCTAAACCCTGTTATGCAGGCGCAATAGTGTCTAAACCCTGTTATGCAGGCGCAATAGTGTCTAAACCCTGTTATGCAGGCGCAATAGTGTCTAAACCCTGTTATGCAGGCGCAATCGTGTCTAAACCCTGTTATGCAGGCGCAATAGTGTCTAAACCCTGTTATGCAGGCGCAATAGTGTCTAAACCCTGTTATGCAGGCGCAATAGTGTCTAAACCCTGTTATGCAGGCGCAATAGTGTCTAAACCCTGTTATGCAGGCGCAATAGTGTCTAAAGATCTGTTATGCAGGCGCGGTAGTGTCTAAAATACTGTTATGCAGGCGCGGTAGTGTCTAAAATACTGTTATGCAGGCGCGGTAGTGTCTAAAATACTGTTATGAAGACGCAGTAGTTTCTAAAGATCTGTTATGCAGGCGCAGTAGTTTCTAAACCCTGTTATGCAGGCGCAGTAGTTTCTAAACCCTGTTATGCAGGCGCAGTAGTTTCTAAACCCTGTTATGCAGGCGCAGTAGTTTCTAAACCCTGTTATGCAGGCGCAGTAGTTTCTAAACCCTGTTATGCAGGCGCAGTAGTTTCTAAACCCTGTTATGCAGGCGCAATCGTGTCTAAACCCTGTTATGCAGGCGCAATCGTGTCTAAACCCTGTTATGCAGGCGCAATCGTGTCTAAACCCTGTTATGCAGGCGCAATCGTGTCTAAACCCTGTTATGCAGGCGCAATCGTGTCTAAACCCTGTTATGCAGGCGCAATCGTGTCTAAACCCTGTTATGCAGGCGCAATCGTGTCTAAACCCTGTTATGCAGGCGCAATCGTGTCTAAACCCTGTTATGCAGGCGCAATAGTGTCTAAACCCTGTTATGCAGGCGCAATAGTGTCTAAACCCTGTTATGCAGGCGCAATAGTGTCTAAACCCTGTTATGCAGGCGCAATAGTGTCTAAACCCTGTTATGCAGGCGCAATAGTGTCTAAAGATCTGTTATGCAGGCGCGGTAGTGTCTAAAATACTGTTATGAAGGCGCGGTAGTGTCTAAAATACTGTTATGAAGACGCAGTAGTTTCTAAAATACTCTTACGAAGGCGCGGTTGTGTCTAAACCCTGTTATGCAGGCGCAATAGTGTCTAAACCCTGTTATGCAGGCGCAATAGTGTCTAAACCCTGTTATGCAGGCGCAATAGTGTCTAAACCCGGGCGCTGGCGTAGTGCAGACTAAACGCGGACGCAGGCGCAATGTATACTAAACCCGGACGCTGGCGCAGTAGAGATAAACCCGGACGCTGGCGCAGTAGAGACGAAACCCGGACGCAGGCGCAGTAGAGACGAAACCCGGACGCTGGCGCAGTAGAGACTAAACCCGGACGCTGGCGCAGTAGAGACTAAACCCGGACGCTGGCGCAGTAGAGACTAAACCCGGACGCTGGCGCAGTAGAGACTAAACCCGGACGCTGGCGCAGTAGAGACGAAACCCATACGCAGGCGCGGACTATAACCGGACATTTCTCAAACGTAATTATTTCCTGTATTTTTAATGTTTAAACGAATGTACTATTGTTTAAATGTTATTATATCATACCCGTGTACAACAATGATTGTTTAAATAATTAATAAATTACCGAAAGCTACTAATTTTTAAATTCTCGCGTTTAGATTTAGAAAGTCTCGATGTTTTCTTGTCGAAGTACAAAGTGAAAGTGACTTTGTTATTGTCAAAGTCAAGAAAAGAAACGTTTATGTTTTTGATGTGCAAGGCCAATTAATCCCCCGAAAAAATTTTAAAGTATCGAAATATTTAAACGATATTATATTAAATTTCTCGCGAGTTCCAGTATTTTTAATGTTAAAACGAATGTACTATTGTTCAATTATTAGTTAATTGTACCCGTGTACATTAATGATTGTTTAAATAATTAATAAATTACCGAAAGTACAAAAATTAAATTCTCGCGTTTAGTTTTAGAGAGTCCCGATTTTTACTTGTCGAAGTGCAAAGTGAAACTGACTCGGTTATTGTCAAAATCAAGAAAAGAAACGTTTATGTTTTTGATGTGTAAGGCCAATTACTCCCCCGAAAAAATTTTAAAGTATCGAAATATTTAAACGAAATTATATTAAGTTTTTCGCGAGTTCCCGTATATTTAATGTTTAAACGAATGTACTATTGTTTAAATATTATTATATTATACCCGCGTACAACAATGATTGTTTAAATAATTAATAAATTACCGAAAGTGTTAATTTTTAAGTCCTCGCGATTAAATTTAAAGAGTCTCGATGTTTACGCGTCGGAGTGCAAAGTGAAACTGACTCGGTTATTGTCAAAATCAAGAAAAAAAACGTTTATGTTTTTGATGTGCAAGGCCAATTACTCCCCCGAAAAAATTTTAAAGTATCGAAATATTTAAACGATATTATATTAAGTTTTTCGAGCGTTCCAGTATTTTTAATGTTTAAACGAATGTACTATTGTTTAAATATTATTATATTATACCCGCGTACAACAATGATTGTTTAAATAATTAATAAATTATCGAAAGCTACTAATTTTTTAGTTCTCGCGTTGAGATTTAGAGAAGCACGATGTTTACTGGTCGGAGTACAAAGTGAAACTAACTCGGTTATTGTTAAATTCAAGAAAAGAAACGTTTATGTTTTTGATGTGTAAGGCCAATTACTCCCCCGAAAAAATTTTAAAGTATCGAAATATTTAAACGAAATTATATTAAGTTTTTCGCGAGTTCCCGTATATTTAATGTTTAAACGAATGTACTATTGTTTAAATATTATTATATTATACCCGTGTACAATAGTGATTGTTTAAATAATTAATAAATAATCGAAAGCTACTAATTTTTAAGTTCTCGCGTTTAGATTTAGAAAGTCTCGATGTTTTCTTGTCGAAGTACAAAGTGAAAGTGACTCTGTTATTGTCAAAGTCAAGAAAAGAAACGTTTATGTTTTTGATGTGCAAGGCCAATTAATCCTCCGAAAAAATTTTATAGTATCGAAATATTTAAAACGAAATTGTTTTTAGTTTTTCGCGAGTTCCAGTATTTTTAATGTTTAAACGAATGTACTATTGTTCAATTATTAGTTAATTGTACCCGTGTACATTAATGATTGTTTAAATAATTAATAAATTACCGAAAGTACAAAAATTAAATTCTCGCGTTTAGTTTTAGAGAGTCCCGATTTTTACTCGTCGAAGTGCAAAGTTAAACTGACTCGGTTATTGTCAAAGTTAAGAAAAGAAACGTTTATGATTTTGATGTGCAAAGCCGATTAATCCTCCGAAAAAATTTTATAGTATCTAAATATTTAAACCGAAATTATTTTAAGTTTTTCGCGAGTTCCAGTACTTTTAATGTTTAAACGAATGTGCTATTGTTTAAATATTATTATATTATAACCGTGTACAATAGTGATTGTTTAAATAATTATTCGATTACCGAAAGTATTAATTTCTGAGTTCTCGCGTTTAGATTTAGAGAGTCGAGATGCTTACTCGTCGAAGTGCAAAGTTAAAGTGACTCGGTTATTGTCAAAGTTAAGAAAAGAAACGTTTATGTTTTGGATGTGCAAAGCCGATTACTCCCCCGAAAAAATTTTATGGTATCGAAATATTTAATCGGATTTATTTTAAGTTTCTCGCGAGTTCCAGTCTTTTTAATGTTTAAACGAATGTACTATTGTTTAAATATTATTATATTAGACCCGTGTACAATAGTGATTGTTTAAATAATTATTCGATTACCGAAAGTATTAATTTTTAAGTTTTCGCGTTTAGATTTAAAGTGTTTCGATGTGTACGCGACGGAGTACGAGAGAAGGCTGACTCGGTTATTGTCAAAGTTAAGTAAAGGATTGTGTATGTTTATATCACTCAAGGCCAACTACCGCGCGTTTAAATGTATTATCAAAGTATGTATTGTTAAATTTAAGAAAAGGATCGTTCATGTTTATGTCACACAAGGCCAACTATCCCGCATTGAAAATTTTAAAGTATCGCAAATTTTATATTCAAACAATTCTAAGTCTCACGCGCGTTTCCGCCTTTATAATGTTTAAACGAATGTACTATTGTTTAATTATTAATTAACTGTACCCGTGTACATTAATGATTGCTTAAATAATTATTAAATTAACGAGTGTTAATTTTTAATTTCTCGCGTTTAGATTTAGAAAGTCTCGATGTTTACACGTCGAAGTACAAGGTAAGACTGACTCGGTTATTGTCAAAGTTAATAAAGGACTGTTTATGTTTATATCACGCAAGGCCAACTACCGCGAGTTAAAATGTATCGTCAAAGTATGTATTGTCAGTCAAGAAAAGAAACGTTTATGTTTTTGATGTGCAAGGCCAATTAATCCCCCGAAAAAATTTTATAGTATCGAAACATTTAATCGGATTTATTTTAAGTTTTTCGCGAGTTCCAGTATTTTTATTGTTTAAACGAATGTACTATTGTTTAATTATTATTATATTATACCCGTGTGCAATAGTGATTGTTTAAATAAAGATTCCACTACCGAAAATATTAATTTTTAAGTCCTCGCATTCTTTCTCATGTATACTTATTAATTCTCTCATTTCATATTCATTTGTTGATACATTTTGGAATAATAATGGATACCCTTGACATATTGTAATATGCACTCCTGAGTGCTGGCTGCCATTCATTTTATTTTATTCATCTAGCAAGACTTACACATTTCTTATCAGAATGATTTTAAGTATGTCTTTTGATTTAATTACACTGTTTAAATATAATTAAATTATTATATATGGAATAAAAGAATATTTTTTCTATTCATTATTGGATAACTTTAGTTCCTTGAAAAGTATATTGCGAAATATTTAAATATGTATTCATTAAGTGTCTTCATCAGTGCTTTCGTTCATTAATTTACTTCTGATCATTCTGAATGAGAAATTTGTATCCTTACTATAATATATCCATCCGCATTCCTGAATGCAGGCATATTATCCTTCCTCATTGTCAATCATCGAGTCTTGTAGATTTTTAATCAGAATAATCAGAATAATTAGAATAATTAGAATAATTAGAATAAGCAAAATAATCGGAATAAGCGGAATAATCAGAATAATGAAAGTCTGATTACAAAAGGATGATGATGATGATGATGATGATGATGATGATGATGATGATGATGATGATGAGGATAATGTAAAATCAGGAAATTTTACATTATTTACCGCATATGGGCCATTGGGCGACCCGCGGTAGTATTGTGTTGACATGTAGTATGAAGTATGTATATATCTCGTATATATACATACACATTATGCAGTTATGAAAATAAAATGGGAAAAGAAAAAGTATCTGATTATTCTGAATTAAAAATCAACATGCTTGGGTAATCCATATGCACTCCTGAGTGCCAATGCTGCTGCTGCAGGCCACGGACGTCCACACAATAATTAACGAGCGTGACTCTACTTTTAAACTAAAAATCTAAGAAATGACTCTACTTCATTTACTTCAAAACTGTAAAATACAAGGACTCGACTTCAATCTAAAATTTAAAAGGGGGGAGGACTCGACTTTAATCAAATGCAAGGGGGACAACAAGACTATACTTAGAAATGAAAAATTGACTCTACTTTTAAAGGAAAAACTCGATGACTCTTACTTTAAGAAAAAAAAAATTTGCAAAGACTATTAATTAATAATGACATTGAAAAAGCTTGACTCTAATTAGCAAAAGGACCGTACGCGAGTGCGGAACACCGTAGCAAGGAGATGGAATGGTCCATCATCTCCGATCCAGGAGCAAACTACTACGAGCATAAGTGTCAACGTGGTAAAAGGGTAAATGGGATTTTGATATGACCACGAGCCATTAACGAAGAGTTCGGATAAGCCGACCACCTTCGAAAAATGACTCGTAGTCGATAGTTGCCCTCTTGAGCCACAGATAGTGGGGGCCTCTTCGGCAAATAGCCACTTCTTGCTTCGTGCCCTAACCACTGCATTGGAGCATTCCCTACGTTCGACGCATGAAAAGTGTACGTGTCAAAAAACGCCCTACCGTTCGATGCAACGCACCCACGAAAATTGACATGCCGCAGTGGTTTGTACTATAAGAATGAAATCGTCCCTGATCTAAAACCGACCTAATCCCGACCTGATATCTCACTTTACGCAACAAGGCTCAAACCGCTCGTGTTAACGCACGCATTCTGAACGAGACGCAAGCTAAAAGGAATTGGGAAGTAAACGACACTGGTTCGCTGATTATTTTATTGGGGTATTTTTTTGTTCTTTATTTAGCTTAACCTAACGGGCGGTAAGTGCTTGCGACGTAAAGTACCGATTCCTTCTAAATAGTTTCCACTGAGGCATGGCAAAATTCGCGAATGCATCACCCCAAATGGCACTGACGCATCCCAACGCGTATCCTTGACTGCGATTCCTATTCTACCTGGATGCGTCTCGATTTTTTAATGATCTTTATTTATTTATTAATATTTGACCGATATACCGTTAAGCTATCCTAGCCTGCGGACAATCAATGGACTCAAAGAATCCACCAACCGTGCACATTTACACAGGCACATTTAATCGAATGCTCCAGCAGACATAATATTCATTCTAATCGATGAACCTATTACAAACTAAGATTAACTGCTTGCATTTAAAAAATGAAAAAAGTTTCGGTAAAGACTTAAGAAAAGAAAAATATATATATTGTATTATATATATAGATTCGTGAATATTTAAAGAATCGCGAAGTGCAAGCGTTAATTTATAACTAAGTATAGAACAAGTTCGAAATCCTTTGCCAAGTTCAAAAGATACGGAATGCAATCTAATGTTCTCATTGGGTGCAAAATTTTTCGAACTGTTTTATACTGATACAGATTGTGCGATGCGAAGTGTCAGCAAAAAATCTAAAAAAGAATAAAGATAATTCAGACATGCTGAAAGATCGTAAAATTTGCTGAAACTTCGCAAATCCCCGGAGACGGGACATCCCACTCCCGAGTGAGAATCGGATCCAACGTCTTCCGGTCCCTACCTACTTATATAATATAAGTTTTGACATTCACTCAGAAAAGATATGCTACCTGCCTGACTGTCACCTATATTTAAAAATTGCAAAGCATTCACACCAACACACACACTCCACGGTTCTCTCACATACCACCAGGGTGCAAAAGCCTACACTAGAGAGCATGCCCCGGGGCACCTCCGACACCCCAGTTCAATCGCGTATTGTTCTAATATATATTATGGGTACGTACCAATTGCTGTAATCGACTGTCAAGGCTAATGATTATTGCATATATGACTAAAGCAAAAATACTAATACATACTAGTATACACATGTGTACTAGTAATACGTACGAGTATTTATAATTTTCCACAGAAAAATGTGGTAACTACATGCAAAACGATATTTAATATAATAAGATATTTATATTTATTTATTATTATTTAAAAAGTTATCGCGAAACGATGTACAATGCACCACCTAAGACGCACATACAGGTGCAAGGTACACCGTTGCAATCACCAGCACAATGACAGCCGCCAAAAGGAAATCTTAAACTATTATATAACTAACCCACGCTAACCGTTTCTCACCCATACGAGTAACACCTGGGCAAACGCATGGATGAGAACGCAGAAAGCACGGGGGGGAGAAACGGGTATTAAGTATAATTAGAGCTGAAAATCCTGATCTAAAAAAATGATTAACTTATAAACTAGGCCTAAGCGGACTGTGACTCTACGAAAAAATATTTATTGAAAAATTTACTTTATTCAAAAATGTACTTTATTGAAAAATGTACTTTATTGAAAAATGTACTTTATTGAAAAATGTACTTTATTGAAAAATTTAATTTATTGAAAAATTTAATTTATATATTAAAAAAACAACCTCGGACGATTCCTTTCATTAAATGGATGTTCTAATAAAAGAACGGGGATTATGATCCACCATTTAACTGACAGAATCTATCCGTCGCGGAAGGGGTTTGTCTTCTTGCTCATTTATTGTTATATCGATATATCACAATATCGAAATAAATCGCGATTAAATAGACTAAGTACGAAGCAATGCATTTAACGTAAACCACGTTATAATGCTTTATTTGGACGAAATCGGGTAAATGATTACCCGATTTCATTACTAATATCGCGAGCAAAGGCGAGGAAAAAAGTGCTAATTAACAGCACTGTTAATTAAACGACTTTGAGACAAGAAGACCCTAGCCTGACATAAATATATATGTGCAAATAAAAAATTGGCAATAAAAGATTTAACAACACATATAGGGAACCACTCGTGAATAAAATCAAAAGATCTTATTCACGGACACTTTTGTTCGTTTCGAACGAAAGACATCTACGAATACAACCAGTAACCCGTGCCGATATGGACCTTTCATCCTCGGCATGATGGGCACCGGAGGAACTTAAAATTTTTCACTTACTACTTGAGAAGTTCTGCGATGGCTCCAAAACACTCGTCCCCCTCGACGTAGGTCGAACGACGTCGTGAAGTTGGTTGAAATTGTGTATGTTCTGTAATTAAAGTCGTACAGAAAAAGATTAATTATATGTTCCATATTGAAAGTATATCTTCGATGAATGATAATGATGAAAAAAATATTTGATTTCAATAATGAATGAGAAGTAACGATTAGAATAAAGAAATTATACTTACGCGTAATGGTATCCAGACGAAGCATTACATTCGTCGTTAAAGATGCAGAGGATGAGTGTTTTAAATTCGCACTTTCGACCATTACAATATTTATCGCGAACGCAATCCTCTTCCACCGTATTGGCCGAAAGTGTGTTAATGATTCTAACAACGCGGGCCGAACAAATAGTTTTAACGAGAATAGGACATTAATTCTCGTTTTTACTCTTACTAACGCGACCGAGAAATTCTTATCGGCAAACAACACTGACTCTAATTCGCGATTTTATTTTATTTTATCTGATTTTTAAAGCAACTCGTTCGGTTGCAAAACAATCAAACTACATTTCGCACTAGCACTGACTCTAAGATCGCATTGCGCGCGATCAACAACTGAAGACCTGTTGAAGAAAAATTGTTAAAACAAGCTGTGGCTTTTGCTTTTACAATTTCTGTCATATTAAATATTATGTATACCGAATAGAAAATATTAAATATATATCATACTATTCAAACTACATGATCTAAAATTATAAACTTGTATTACATCTTTTGCATGCCACATATAAATGTTAAAGCCAGATATAAATTTTAATAACATTAGTGAATAGATATTAAAGTTTAAATTCAATATATTTGTAAGATAAAATTTTCTTTTTATTAAGCTAAATATATTTAATTTGATAATATTTATATAAAAGATTACAGTAAATATTGAAATTAATGTTAAAATAAATGAAGATGAAAAAGAAAATCCTTCAATTATAATTTTGTTTGCATTAATTTTAATAATAAAAGTTAAAAAAGGTCGTAAGGCTCTAATAATTAAAAATTCTAATGATAAAAATTAAATTCTTTGTAATTAAAATTCTGGAATAATAAAATTTATAAATGTATTAATATTGAATTTAGTAAAAAAAAAAACAAAATTATTGAAAATGTATAAAAAAGAAAATAAATTAAAAATATTGAAATATCAAAAATAATAAATAATATTCATCTTAAATGATTAAGTAAAGAATAAGTTAAAATATTTTTAATATTATTTTCATTTATACATACAATTGTTCAAAATATTGATGATATAAACAACAAAACCCAGGAGCAACCCCGACCCAACCGCAATAAAACCCGGACGCAAACTGAACCAAAACCCGGACGCAAACTGAACCAAAACCCGGACGCAATCTAAAACAAAACCCGGACGCACTCAAACAAAACCCGGACGCACCCTAAAACAAAACCCGGACGTACTCTGAAACAAAACCCGGACGTACTCTGAAACAAAACCCGGACGTACTCTGAAACAAAACCCGGACGTACTCTGAAACAAAACCCGGACGTACTCAAACAAAACCCGGACGTACTCTGAAACAAAACCCGGACGTACTCTGAAACAAAACCCGGACGTACTCTGAAACAAAACCCGGACGTACTCTGAAACAAAACCCGGACGTACTCTGAAACAAAACCCGGACGTACTCTTAAACAAAACCCGGACGTACTCTGAAACAAAACCCGGACGTACTCTGAAACAAAACCCGGACGTACTCTGAAACAAAACCCGGACGTACTCTGAAACAAAACCCGGACGTACTCTGAAACAAAACCCGGACGCAATCGCAAAAAAGAAAATCTATCGAAAAACGTTTTTGGCTTTCATACGGGAACATATTCTCTTACAAAATTAAAATGAACTTACCCACTCTATTAACTCCAGCCGCATTACAGGAATCACCACAGGTAGAAACAATATAACGCCATTAGTTGTTGAAAACAGGAAACCTCTCTGCTCCCACAAAGCATACATGCACGTCTTCCTTGCCCTCACGAAGAGGCTCTCTCGAGACAACCAGGCATGAGAAACATTCTGAAACACTAAAATCCACTCACGTAAGACTCATAGAAGTCATCTTCACGAATACGGGTTTTAAAAACTTTTTCCCGTACCTTAACCGTTTGGGTGTTAACGTATTTTTTCAGACATATATCAAACTAGGGCACTAATTGCGCGTGTATGGGAAAAAATATTAAACACTTTTCATACAATAAACTCGCTTGTATTGCTTTGCAATAATAAAAATAAAAATCACATATTTACCACTGGAGTAATCCAACGAAGAAGAAGAAGAAAGGATGGCTACCGATGTGGAGAGACGATGGATAATAAGAGAACAATAAGAGTTAAAAGTGAGCAATGAAAATTGCTTTTTAAGTTCTCTTAACGTACGAACAGCTCGACGACTAACACTCGACTGACGTGCTGCTCGACGACTAACGCTCGACTGATGCGCTGCTCGACTGTTGCGCTGCTCGGCTGTTCCGCTGCTCGACTGTTGCGCTGCTCGACGACTAACGCTCGACTGACGCGCAGCTCGACCGACGCGGTATTTATACTGTTTCCCGTACTAGGAAACGGACCAATAGGATTACTCGAAGGATACTTAGGCTTCCGCAGCATTCTCCGGGGACACATTGTGGTGGGGCGTTTTGTACTGCAGCATTATGGCTTGAGCGGGCAATTTATTGAAAAATGTGCGAGAATTTTATTGTTACAAAGAAATCGCTATAAATTTAAAAAGCCTTTGAATTTCTGACCCGTTACCAAAATAACTGAGTAGAAAAATAATACTGAGTTGAGAATATAAAGTTATTTACCCGAAAAAAAAAGGAAAAATTAAAAAGGAAAATTTTAATCCACAAATTATGAAATGAAGTAAGTAACGAAGACTAATAATGTTGTAAGGTGTGATAGCGCTCAAAACGTTTACTTCAATGAAGAGGTACACCGCAAAATTTACACATAAAACAAGTTTCACTTTGCATCTTTTGAGACGCACACCCACGACATTGCTTTGCGCATATTTTTCATTCTTTACGACACACGCATATCGCGCATTTCCGCCACTACATATATAAATAACTTTATGTGGAGACACACTTAGCTAAAACTAAAATACTTAGTAATATATAATATGTGTGAGAAAGAACAACAACAAACATTAGTAAATATTGCTTTATTTCCCTCATTCTACCACCCACTTATAAAAAAATGTACAAACACGTGGCCGGCGCTCTACTCATAGTTTGCGAAAAACGTATTTTTACGTGTCCCGACAACAATGTGATGAGAGACAAGTTTTCGCCGAACTATTACATTACCTACGAAGTCATTTGTGAAAGAGGATCTGTAGTTTGTGACTTCTTGCGGAATATAATACGTAGAGAAAAAAAAATTATCTTTATATACAATTAGAGCATTATCTGCCGCAACTCATAATCCTGGGTTTCACCAATACGGGGTTTTTCTAACTTTTTCTTCCCATACCTTAACCGTTTGATTCCCAAGCAGGGCGATCACGCAGTTCGGATTTTATATCGAGAAAACCCATTACATTTACGGCACATTATAGACATGTTACGGTGCATTATCAAGCCAACACGAGGTATTGCAAACCTTACAGAAGGGAATTCTCCCCTAAAAAAAAAAAAAAAGAAAAAAAGAAGAGAAAACTATCGATAGATGCTGTTCGATAGGTAGTATATCATCCGATAGATTTTGTTTATATATTTATAATTATCTTGTTACGTCCCGAATGGTTAGAAGCATAAAAAAAAAAAAAGAAAAACTAGTATTCCCCGAACTGCCGATATTGTTTGGTCAAGACTTGCGTCCTTTATTCAAACCTCGTTAGCTCCTCTCTTTTTGGCACGTACCACTGGAACGAGAGTGAGAGATACATGCTTTAATGCCTTGAGTTGTCAATTCTCTTTCATTGGTTCACTGTGAAGTCCAATGAGCCCTTTTGATATCTAGGAGCTTACCAAGATATAAATTTCCTTTGGTGATAGTGCACGAAATTTAGTTATTGGCTAAAGGTGATTGTCGTCCAATTATATGCGTTAACGGAAGTGGGAGTTGGTTTCAAAATGAAAATTTTCACACTATATATAAATATGGGTGGTAGAATGAGGGAAATAAAGCTATAATGTTTGTTGCGTTGGCCTTTCTCATACATAATACATATTACGAAGTATTTTAGTTTTTATAAAGTTATTTGTATATGTAATGGCGGAAATGCGCGATATGCGTGTGTCGGAAAGAATGAAAGAGCAAGAGTTGCGACTTGGTAAGGATTGCGGAGTGACTGTCGGAGAGAATGAAAGAGCAAATGACGTAGCAGCGAAAATGCGGTGCGATTGACGGTGTAAATGAAGGTTAGAATGACGCGCTGATGCGGTATGTTTGACGGCGTGGCTGAAAAATGCTAAAAGAAGTAGGAGAGGTAAGAGATGGGAACAGGAGAAATTCAATGACTTTTAAATTTATAGCGATTTCTTTGTAACAATAAAATTCATGCACATTTTTCAATAAATGTTGCTCGCTCCAGCCATAATGCTGCAGTACAAAATGGCCGATCACAGTGTGTTAATAGTTCCCTTTTTACCGACTTGTAGTGGTGAGTATTAAGAGCTGTCGACGTTACCGACAACATACCATATTACTATACTAAAATAATCCCAAGTTCCTCTTGGCGGGAAAACACGCTGTTGGTGGCGACGCGCCATCTATACACTAGAGTAGTACCAAATTTCTTTTGGTGAAAAACGTTGTTGGTGGTAACGCGACAATACCACACGCCAAAATAGTTCCTAGTCCCTCCTGGTGGGAAATACGTCGTTTCAATTCAATTTTTCAATTTCAAGTATATTAAAAAGCACCATACAAGTAGTGACAGAAGCGATGCAACGTGGATATACATAAGAGAAATTAAACAATTGTCGGATAAGATAAGAAATTGTACAATACAATAAGCACATATTATGTACATAAAATATTTCCCCAAAGTAATTTAAATTTCTTTCTTTAATACGTCTTCGGCAAATATAATACATATTGAATTGGTTCAACATATTACAACAAAATTCGAGGAAACATTTTCTGATAAATCTACAAGTATTTTAACCGACTTAAGGATATCAGTATGTTTAACAGAAAATATCGCAACGTCGGAATGCGTTATTTATATACACATACACATGAAAGTACATATGTATGTATATTGCGGACGCTAACACAAAATTCTCTATTGTTACCTATACTATATAACTATTTTAACATAAATTTACGTTAAAAACGAACTGTATCGTTCGATAAATATTACATAAAATAACAATGTAACAATCACAATATGGATATTTGGCCTCGTGTTAATTATAGTATACTAGCAGTATAACAGTATTCGTACATGCGATTAATAATCATCTGAGATTCTTTTCCCATCGAGGGAGAAGAATCTATGCCAAAGATACAAAAGAAAAAATTATTTTTTATATGCAAACGAACACACACACACATATATATTCAATACATTCGGAAACTTTTACTTAGTATATTTATCGCGGAATAAATAATTTTATATATGTATATATATATATATATATATATATATATATGTATGTATGTATGTATGTATGCATGCGTGTACGTATTTCGAGATAGAGAGAGAGAGAGAGAGAGGGGGGGGGGAACCGTGGTACAATGCTTTTCAAAATTTTGATCGTGATAAATCATTGATACGATTTGGACTAAGAAAAATGTAATATACTGTGGTGACCGCTACGAACGAGGATGATCCTTCATCAAGGCCTCATCAAAACTGACATCAAGACGAGTATCGTGAATATCGTGTACGTAGGAATTAAACTCGACGACGCCACCACCGCCGCCGCCGCCGCCGTCGCCGCCGCCGTTGATCGTCCCCTCGTGTTCGACAACTCGTAAAAGTACCGACTGTACGCACTATCACAGTGCGATGGCCAGTCTTTGAAACAAGCCGCGTAGGCTATCACATGAGCTATGTAGTTTTGTTCGAATGTACTACGGAAGAGATGGGAGTAGGGACCTAAAAATAATCAATTGGATATTTAATACATAGGACGGACGAAATAAATCAAGGAAAAAGAATATATATAAGAGCGATAGATTAACTCCTTAATCCATAATTTTAGTACCTTTCAAGGGTACTTGAAAGATTTTAGTATTTAGTACAATCAACTTCCTCTATCATATGAATTTAAGAGTTAACGTAAAAATGAAAAATGAATTTCGATGTATTTTGGTTACAACTATTTTTTTCTGATTTTTTCCTCTTTTATAAATATAATTACCAATAGCGTAAACTCCAACGTCTTCACCACCATGAGTATCGTCCTTCAGATATTGACCAGCCATGTGCATATAAAAAATATTGTCACGATTTCTGCCCTCTTCCAAGTTTATCCAGGTCTCATTGACGTTTTTACTGTCGTTTCGACGATGAGAAAAAAATCCTGGTCCATTAGCATAGGTAAGTGTCTCGTATCTTTGACCATCCGTATTCCCCATGTTACTTGCTAAACCAAGTATGTCGTTGCCTCTAGCAGGATAGCCATTCACCGTAAAAGAATGAGAATGATCGGCTGTAACGATTATCAAAGTCTCATCCAGTTTCACCTGTTTTAGGGCAACTTTCACAGCTTCTTCGAGTTCGGATAATTCGCGAAGTGCCAGCTCTGCATAGTTTTGATGATGCGCTATATCTATTTTTCCACCTTCGACCTACCAAACGAGTAGAGTATTAATATGATTCGATGCAACGCATATATGTATATAAGTACTTATAAAGTGTAACTATATCGATGTTTGCAAGGTGATCGGCATAGATCTTGAATGCTTAATGAAGTTTAAATAAGTTCGGCGAAATCTTTGCTCGCTGCTGACGAATCATCCGTTAGAGACCGAGAGAGAGAGAGAGAGAGAGAGAGAGAGAGAATAAAATTGAAATAACGATCCAACCACAGGGCTGGAGCTGTAAGTGAATCATGCTGTCCACATGGATAATTTTACAACTTTTTTAACCCTCCATTCGCATTCAAGTTCTTCGCTAAGAAGATTATGTAATAGAGTTGAAAGTATCATTGGCTTTAGTCACTCTTGTTCGGAAATATCTAAATTGACGATTTGACAATCTCTCTTCGTTTTCTAAATTGAATTTCTCATCGTGTTCGAAAGATTTGAATCATTAAACAAGACAGATAATTAAATTTCATTAAAAATATCACACAAACACTTCCCCGATTATTATTACTCTACCGCATATATAGAGAATCATATTATACTGCATATAATATAAGACTTACTCGAGCGAATCCATGCTATCAATTTAATCCGATGATACCGTAGTATCATCGTAACGCTGAATCAAATCGGTGCAAACAATGGATCGTTCTTGAGTGTTCTACCGTGATACGCATTTTATGATTAAGAAGTCGTTAAAGTAAAGTCACTGTGCCGCTGCATCAACTTCTAAAGTTACGCATAAAATTATCCAAACGAGTACTATTGCCTTGAGAAGCATCCGGGAAACTCTAATTCTAGTAAGAAATTAGGCAAAATCATCGAAATCATTGGCTTGCCACGTCTAACTTTCCATTCGATTGTATTTTTTTGTTTTTTCTTTTTTTTTTTTTTTATTTCCCTTCCTTTTCGTTCTTTTTGATTTTTTATCGTCGGAACGAGGCGAGATAGCTTACCAGCAGGAGGAATCCGTTTTTATTTTTTCTGAGCAATCTGATAGCTTGCATCGTCATGTTCGCCAAGGACGGAACGTTTTCGTTCTTCTCAGCGCGATAAGGCAAGTGACTAGGTGCAAAGATCCCCATGATCTTGCTGGTACTACCAATGTCAACGGACATCAGTTCGTCAACGTCGGTAACCAGCTTCCCATCGGGATTATTCTTTATCCACGTCTCGGCCAAATTCCTACCGTCGTTTCTTATACAGGTGCCTTTGTCGGTCTTTTCCATAGTCATGCCCATATGTTGTGCTCCACCGCCCATTATCACCTGACGATCATATCGATTGGATTAAATTCAATCTTACAGCCTAACATT
Organism: Dolichovespula saxonica; assembly: GCA_911387935.1. NCBI lineage: Eukaryota > Metazoa > Arthropoda > Insecta > Hymenoptera > Vespidae > Dolichovespula > Dolichovespula saxonica. The sequence goes on from OU427011.1 coordinate 22,571, forward strand.
TTACGCGAATGCGATATACGAACGATAAGTGTGTCGTTATTGATCGGCCCAATCGCACGAATCCCAAAACTCGAATCAAAAAAAACTTTATCGCACGTTCTTTTGCTCCTTTCATACGAATAGGACCATCGCGACACTTAGAATCGACTGAAAGGGCAGGGGACATATTAGAGGACATTGTATCCTCTACAAAAGGCTGCCGACTCTCAATTAGACTTTTATATCGCTTTGATTCGGTGAATCAGCGAAACGTGGGGAGCAAGATTAATTTGGAAATATATGTATGTACCTTGAAACCGTTTCCTGGTGCGTCCTCGACGAGCTGCCTGGCTATGTCTTTTGTACATTCTCGGTACTCCTTTGGAATCTCCGAGTCGCACTCCCAATCACGATTATTCACGTGAGCATAGAGCCCCGCTGGAGTCGCGTGGGTCACGCGGGTCGTAGTGACGAAACCTACAAAATGACTTTATAATCTGGATTGATTTTGAATTTTTATCGTTGCCACGCTTAACCTTTCGAATCGCGACGATCGAGAATATTTTTCTCTTCCTATTTATCTACATTACGAACTTGTTTTTGTTTCTTTCGATTTGTTTCCTTTCGCGCAAAAGGTCATAATACAAAATATGATAGATAAAAATTAATGAATGGTGAAAAATAATTATATCCGCTATGAATTATCATCCTCATCATCCTCATCATCATCATCATTATATCAGTGCTTATCAGAGAATATTGAACTGGAATTCGATGCTCTCGAATTATGCCCATTACATTCCAACTGGATAACGAATCCTAGTTGGACGACAAAGGGCATGCATAATACATTTTACAGTTTCCAATGAAATAGATCGCTTATTTATAAGAAACAGTGGTTTAAATGATATGCGATGTATGATGAACGACTGGACGTGAATTTATTTTCTCGATCTTTCATTTCGGAAATTTGTGATTCATGAGAATTTGTGAATCGCAATTAAATTAAATTTCAGAATTGTTAAGAGCAAACGGTAAGCTATTCCCATTCTTCAACATACTACGTATTTTTTATTACGCACAAAAATCTACGCGTTCGTTTATTGTCAGATTTTCTAAAGCTTTTGAATGACAAAGATAAGAACGTAAATGGATTAGGATTCGTGTCAGCGAGATACTCGAAACGATACGTCGAAGGCGAGGCGGCGATGCGAGGATGCAGCACGTCGACGCTCGCATAAAATTTGCTTTCATTTCCCGAAAGGAGAAATCAGTCATGGTCGTGGTAAAATCGTCCTCGATAAGAGAGAAGGTCGGCTCACGACCTCCCTCCCTCCCCCTCCCCCTTTATTGAACGTAAGTACTTTCACTGTGTAGACGCAACTCTTAACAAGGTCGACTCAACGCGGATACTTAATTACGTACCCGAATGTCCGTGACGCTTTATGTAGACCGAATTAATAGATTGGCGCATCGAAGACGACGATCGCGTTCAAGTTGGCGTTAATTTTAACCATCAAATAAATATTCATATATGTACATGATGTAGAATACATTCGTACGCTCTTCCTCTGTTGAAACTAAATTTCTCGTCGCTACGTGAATTAACATTTTATTACGTTTAATTACATTCGAATTACGTTATCATTCGTTGGACTCCCTAAAAATCTTCTAAGATACACGCTAGATGTGAAATTCGTATCGTTTCGTTTCGTTTCTTTCAGTTTTCTTCCTTTTTCGTTTATTTTTTTTTTCTTTCGTTTTTTTTTCTTCGTCGCTATCAAGACACGCCGCCGAACAAACATTAAGATCTTCGTTTTATTATAGAGCTTTGAATCGACATATTCACCGACATATCTCGCTTTGCACAGCAGTCATTTGTGTGTAAAGCGTATCACGTCGGTCGACCCTATTATTACGAATAATAAACCAAAGCTGTGCAAAAGCGCTGGTTTATTTTTCTTCGTCAAAATTTCTTCAGGTGAAGGAGAGCGGTAAGCCGAAAGAAAATACGACGTGGCACACTCACCTGTGTCCATACCACTCTCTTGGGCCCAATCGGCGATCGTGGTTAATTTACTCAATTGATTGATCGCTTTATCGCAATGATTGTAACGTGCCTTAGCATCGTATCCGATAACACGATATCGGCACTTTACGCCGGAAAACATCGCTGTGGCCGTGCCCGCTGAATCCGGTACTTGCTTATCGACATTGTATGTCTGAAATAGTAGATGGCCAGTAAAATCGTAAATCTTTTAAATCAACTATTACAAAACGATAATTAATCGAGATGAAACGAGTTAAATATAAATCTTTTATCCGCATGCATGCATCTATTACTAAGTCTAATTTCGTATGTAAGAGTTCTTTCATTCTCTTTTGCATATTCTATTTGCATATTTTATCGATATGAAAGGCGACGTATGAGAGACAATAAAGTGATGTCCATTTGACGTCGAGACGAGAACGAACGAATACGATACGAGTAAATAAATTCCGAACGAAAGAATGTCCAATTAGTCAGGCTTTATCCCGACTGAGTAGGAAAATATAACAAGATTGATACGAGATATATTCGCCAATGACATTGTGATTTAGTGCCACTATTTTTTCTCGAGCTTATGTAAAACACAGCTCGCGCATCTGACATTTTTATAATCAACTACTCGGACAAAGTGATTATCTCGCGTATGCGAAACGTTGCCCGGCGTATTCGATAATTACGCGTGATATCTGTCTCTTAACGACCGTCGGACATTTATCAAAAAGATAAAACGAAGAACAACGTTGTCGCTATGACTGCAAAAAAAAAAAAAAGAACATAACGAATGAAATCTCTCCTTGAAATAATACACACACGTACATACGTACGTACGTACGTACGTATATTAAAAGAATGGGAAGCAGTTTAGCTTCCTTACGCGTAACAAATTCTATCTCCTCTTGCGGATAAGTATACATGTAAATAGAAACAATATCCGGTTCCGTTGCTAAATATAAATATGGTATAACGCATTAATATATACCTTGGAAAAGCCAGTACTGGGGAAATCCTCGAAAACGAGTTTGTACTCCTCGCCGGAGAGGCCCTTCGACTGTCCCGTCAAAATTCTGCCAGCTGTTATCGTGCTAATGCCCATTCCATCGCCAACGAATACGATCACGTTCTTCGCACGATTCTCGATGTCTCGATGAGCCAAGATCCTTTGAAGATTTTCTTGTCCGGACTTCATCCAGAAGGACATGTCTGATAAGAGATCAGAGTTTCGCTTCGTTGCCAACGGAATAATTCTTTTCTTTCGCGATAACACAATCGCACTTTTTCTGTTTCTTTTTATGGCTAGTTTTTTCCTCCCCTTTATTTCTACCTATTTATTTCCATGCCATAAGATATTCGACGAACGAAATGCACACGTCTACTTACGTACATAGCGTTAATACGACATAAGCAGGATCGTTAACGATCCGGCATTTTATTCTTCTTTATACGAGGGGAAAAAAAAAAAAAGAAAAGAAAACAATAAACGAAAACTCGCAATTTATCCTACGTAGATATTCTTGTAAAATATGGTGCAACAACGCTTATGTACATATGTATGTATGCTCGTTGTATATTTCGATGATTAATTCATTAACGTTTTATTTCGTGCGAGTCGACAAAAATTCAAATTAAGTAATAAAATTGAAATTATTTTTATTGATCATTATTATTTCGAAAATAACGGTTTATTTATATTTACTATTCTTCTCAACCCTATTGAATGAAATGGAAAGAAGTTGACTTATTTATTAATCGCTTAAATCGACGATAAATGCAAAGTATTAAAAAATCGAAGAAACGATATAGTTAGGGTGTGAAAGGCCAAAAGGCTTCCAACAAACATTATAATTTTAACGAACCTTCGTAATCCATGGATCCCATTCGCAAAGCCGTGGAATCCCGAAGACTTAGCATTATGCAGACTAGCGCGACGAGACGTTTCATGTTTATGGTTTTTCGATCTGTGAAGCAAAGAGAATCGTCGTCAGAATTTAGTTCCATAAACGTGATCGTGAATATCGTTTTTTCTTTTCTTTTTACGACAATTTTTAAGAGGAACGATTTGTTAGCGTTCAACGACACAGCATCCTTCCAACTTTGCCTATCGTTCGAGAACAACTGGAAATACGTTTCTTTAGTTTTCTTTTTTATTTTATTTTATTTTTTTTTATCCTTCTTAGAAAAGGAACTCTATTAGCTAACCGTCGGTAATACATTAATAATTATATAATGTCTGCGTAAAAAGCGTATAAAATCGATTTAAATCGATCGTTGAAAATGATTGCTAGAGTTCTTTTGCAGGAGATTAGATCGTGCGATCCAATACGATCGGGAGATCATCGTTTTTTGCTGCCATTTTTACAAGTAATAAATCCCAAGATGATCGCGAATTAATATGTTCTAAATTCATTTATCATATTATAATCTGAACGAAGGGAGAACAAAATTGTAAAGAGGCTACCGTATCTTGCGTGTTTAACGAGACACGTTTCACACGCGCGCGCGCGCACTCGCTCTCGCACACTTACACACCTACACACAGAAAAGGGTGAAAGTTTTCCGATTTTCAATACAAGACAAGGGGATTGGGGGAAAATAGAGGATCGATAATTCCAAATATATCTCATATTACGTCGTTTCGTATAAAGAACTCGATAAACGGATGTTATTTACAAAATGTGAGAAGCGACAAATTTAACGATTGTTCGTGAAATGCTAAATTTTTGTTTTCCCAAGCAGAAAACGATAAAGTTATCGCTTTGATGAACTATTTCTCATTTGTTAAAATAAAAATATAAATAAAAATTAAAATATTAAAAAACAGAGAAAGAGAGAATACGGTGGAATATACACGTTTCATATATGTACACGTACGTACGTATGTATAGGATGCCCGATCGATTAGCATGTACAGTGTACACGGTGTCGTACCATCAACGGCAATGCTCGCGTGGTGGTAATAGACGAGTAACCTATATTTGTCCTTACGTAAAGAAAGCCAGTATCACTCCAAAGGGTTATCGGTATCGATTATCGAAACATCTTCTAAATCGCGATCGTCGATGAACAAGGCGTATGTATCTACTTGGTATGTAATATCAAAGAATCGATCTAGGACGGGACTTTCTAATGAATTTCCAATATATCACAAACACGTGCTTTTCCTAAATCCTCTCTCTTCTTTTTTATTAGTTAGAAAATATTCATCGTCTTCTTGGAAAAACCACTCCAACTCTCGCAATTGAAAGAGAATTTTGCTTCGATCAAAAGACAGACAGACAGACAGACAGGCAGGCAAAGAGAGAGAGAGAGAGAGAGAGAGAGAGAGAGAAATCACAGACACACTCGATACAATGGAAAATAATAAAAACCTCGAGATGATCGTTATTGTTGTATTTTTATCGTTATATCGTTCGTTCTTTCTGTCGTGACTTCTCGCCGCCCGAGTCCAAGGACCGACGAAACACAGGCTGTCGTATCGTGATACCGTGTTAACGCTAATACCGAGCCACCGAGGAAGTTTGTCACTTTATATAGCGTTTCAAAGGCCGTGGCAGATTGTGCACGAGGTGGAGAGAGCGTGCAAGGGACACTGGGTACGGATTCTGTACGGAAGGGGGGGGACCCCTCGTGCGCTGCTAATCCGACCGTAATTGAAGAGAACTCAATGTCATTATGTCTTATGTCCAGGATAGATTAATTCGTGAGCGCGTCCCACCAACCAAATAGATATATTCATCTACTCGCCAAATTTTTTTTTCTCTCGCTCTTTCTAGTTTTCCAATTGGAGATTAGAAAACTCTTAGAAAAAATTATAATACGACCTGTGCCAAAAGAATTATACTGTACTAACAATAAATAAAATACTTCTATTTAACGAACATTAACCTTCGGATATGGAGAATTAATTTTATGAAGTGAAAAAAGATAAAATAAGATGAAATAAGACTTAAAAAGTACAAATATGTGTGTGTGTGTGTGTGTGTACGAGTATGAGAGAATAATAAACCTTTCTTATACAGTTTTTCTTTTTTTTTTTTTGTTTTTATATAGAGAAACCCGTCGTCAAACATCGTACGATACTATGGATACAAAGTTATTACAGTGGTAGTCACTGTTACAAAAGAATATGAAAGGAGAGTTTCTTTACGTTTATTCGAGAGCGTTTTAAATTCTACGTAAGGACGTAGACTCGAATGACTTCGACCAAAGTCGTTAATTTTTCTACGCACGGACGATAGTTTATTCTCTTTTTCTTTTTTTTCTTTTTTTTTTTTTTCGTTTCAAGGTTTCCAAAGCTTCTTTCGTAGATTTTTCATCGACACGTTTTTTCTTTTCTTTTTTTGTTCTTTATTTTTTTTTTCTTTTCTACGAGAAATAAGAAGTAAAAGATACAGTCAAAGAGAGGATGATTTATAAATCCGTGTGCTTTCGAAAGTAAAACATATATGGGTATTAATGTTCAATATACAGATTTAATCTATCCCACGGATCTTTGCGGATAGCTATTATCATTTCATAGAGCGATCTTCGTGATACACGCGTACTTCGAATGAATTTTCCACGAAAAATATTGCTCTCTTTCTTCTTAATAGTTGATGAAATTGCGAAAGATCCTCTTTCTTGCGTTCGTTGTACATCTTGTATTAATTACATTGCATTAGGACGCGTCGCATCTTATTAATAACGTTGAGATCGTTTTCATTTCTTTTTCCTCTTGACTTACGTATATCTCGTCATCGTGTCGTTATTACCGTTAAAGTCATCGATAAAGACCTTTATCTTTTACTTTATTTTTGAAAAAGGAAAAAAGAAAAGATCATTCAGACCACTTTCTCTCTCGTTAACTTTCTCGTCGTATCGGCAACGATAAGGCCGCTCAACACGCTCGATTATCAATTTTGATTAGGATTATTCGCTTTTATTACGAGTCCTAAACGTGCACCACCACCCATTCGCACTCTTGATTCTACGAATGTTATGAGCGTATCGACAAGGATGGAACGGATGCATCTTTGGCTAACGCAGAGGACAGAGAACGGTAAAACCTTCCAGTTTCTCGACTCTGATCTTTTGTTCATCGAAACAAGAATCAAAGGATCGGAGTACGCGTATCAGAAGCAGACCCGATTCGTGCTCGGGCGTAAAAGTGAACGGTTTCTAAACGATCCGCCGAGTATAAAATCCAATGCCTGCGAAACGAAAAATATCGCGTAAAACAAACAGGAGAGAGAGAGAGAGAGAGAGAGAGAGAGAGAGAGAGAGAGAGAGAGAGCGAGAGAGAAGAAAGGAAACGCATTCGGCTCGGTACGCGTACGTATTTCCAAATTGCAAAACGGCCGATATCTAACGGTCGATGCGTGAATACCTTAAATCGTAATCTAATGTCTCATGTAAAAGTATCACGATACGTGTAAAAGTTGAAAAATGAAATACCGTGTTTTTTAATATCTATCGAGTTCTTAGAAACGTCTATCGTCTTTCTATAAAGAAATATCACGAATGTAAGAGAAAAGAATACGCCCGTACACACGCATGCGTAAATTAGTTTGCGTATCTATAATAATGCCTATCTCGGAAAGAGTTATGAAACGAGATTGAGAAAAGCTAACTTGATACCGTCTTTCAAAGTCGTCGCTCGAAGAGGCTTTGCGAAAACAAGAGTATATGAAAGATCGTATCGAGAGCGTGATGCGGGTTAAGCGGCAGGTACGTAAGCACGTGACGCGAACGTCGTGCACGAGGATGGTACTCGGATGCATATTTACATATCGTCGTTACATATTCGTGTAATTCGAGAAAAGTACAAAATGATTAATCGGAATCGAGTGTCGCATACTCGAACGACATTCCGTTGGTTGCATCGAAGCCGATGATCTTGAAGAGGCATCGAGACGTGTACCATTTCAGCCGATCACGTGAAAGTCAAGGAAGCACGTTTCTATGACGAATGATGATAAATTATCGTGATCCGCGTTTGATAGTTATAGAAGGACTAAAAAGAGCATTACGGGTTTTCGAACGATATCTACAAAAGTAAATACATCTCTCTTCGAATCGTTATATCTCGTCATTCTCGATATTATTTACGTATGTATTTGTGCATTATGAATCATTAATGGGTACCACGTGACGAAACAACGATTGCATTTATCAAAGCTTGACAAAAAAAAAAAAAGAAGAAGTCTCCACTGCGGACGAAACTTGAAATCTTCGTTACTTGGACGTTTAATATCCTACCTATGGATTTATTAAATCCATCCAATCTCTGAAACGTGTACGTACGATATATGCGAAATTAGAAAAATTCATATCAATAAGGAATTACGCCTGCGGAAAGGCAACGATTCATACGTTTCGCCGATAACGTTCCCTTTCGCGAGCGCCATCTCTCAACAGGCAACGGTATCGACGAGAGCCTTTCCATTCTAACCTGTTTTAACCTGCTCTAACCAGCTGTTCCAAACTTCGATATATGCCGTGTGTTGTTATCGTATCGTTGAAATTTTAACGGGGCAAACGTATCTAACGATGTTCAGCCGATTGGTTTCTAGCCTTTTAAATGCATTTCCGTATGTAGCGCATCGCGTTTCATATATATTTTTCACGTAACTGCATCGTAACGAAGTCATTCTTAAAAATTTCTTTTCTTCCTATCCTTCGTAGACGCAACACGGCAAGCAACGGGCTCGTTCGATCGACGAACCTACTACCACTTGGATCGAATCAGTGTCAATGGAATTTCACATCCGTCAGAACAAAATTCTTTTATATAACGAAACCGAGGTATAACTTTCCTAGACCTTCCGAGTACAAACGCGTTACGCGTTACGGATGGTATGCGAGAATGTCTACGCCTATGGGTAGAAAAATTCTTATGAGAAGAATATTAAAGGGCAAACATGTATTAAGTCATTAATTATTTAATAAGATATTCCTGTAGTAGTTGGTCAGCTATATATCAACAAAGATGTTAAAAATATCTATGTAGAAATTTTATTTCGTATCGTTTCTTACATACGGCTATGTACATGTGGAGCTCGCGACGAGAAGACCTTCTTACTCGTTAATTTCCTTTAATTCTGGTATATTTTTGAATTTCAACCGCTTGCAAGTCCAGTCCAATGGCGGTATTAAGGGTGCTTCTATAGTCAACGATTGGCCATTGAATTTTGGTAAAATTACGCTACGAGCGTGAACGTGACAAGGTATTAGTTCTTGCTTAGTTTTGGTTAAATATAATATTTCTAATAGTTCAGAATTTATTTGCGGCAAATTGTTATTCGTTTTCGCAAATGGGCTCGTTAATAACCATTTGCCCGCGATATTCTGTACTCTAGAACCATAGATATTATCTCCCAGGATAGGAGTATATAGCCTGGTCGAAGCGAACAATCGTAAAGCGTGCCATTTTGTGGTCGAAGCTTTCATCTCGATTAAGGAACATAAGTTATTCGTTGAATTGGAGATGATCTTAAATTCGACATTTAACACTTTTATTCGTCGTCGCTTTTCGGCATTCTTACTCCATTTCTCTTGAATTACTACCTACAAATTTGTAATATAAAATAATGCGATACAACGACGATACAAATAAAATTACCTTGTTTCCTTGTTCGTAACGATCAAACGGTTTCGCCATACACAAGCGTTCGACTCCTTTAATTTGATTAGGTACTCTTAAAGTAACGATCCAATAAGTTTTATTAAGAATTTTCATTCCTATCGAACTTTGATAAGAAGAATTTATAGCGTCTCGTAACGTTTCGTTTGCAGCCAATAGCGTTACGCCGCTCATAAATCTGTAGTTAATGCGAAACGAGTGACATTGTAAACGTATGAGAATATTTTTCTTAACGGAGAACTTACTTTTCTGGCGTTTTAACTATAAACAGTTCGGTATATCCCAATTTCTCGGCGAGAAATGGCATACTATCGTCTAAGGTGTAATCTACGCCATTTGGTACTATAGAATAAGGATTGGAATTATTTTTATTTATATTAATTGGCTTTCTAGCCGATATGCCGTACGGTTTATTTATTGCGACCAATCCGTCTGTAAAGAAATAAAAGTAATAAAGAAGAAGGAGCGATATTCTTGCTGGAAAAGTGAACTAGGTAAAAACTATGGTAACAACTTTCTAACCTTTTTCGTATATAACATTATTTAACAAGTATAAAGAGAAGCAGTCACGAGATTTCCATGGATGCAATTTGCGATAGGGATGAATGATTTTCTCTTTCTTCAAGGTATACTCAACGTCGTGGCTGAAGCGTCTATTAAGAAATTTCGGACATTGTTTTTCTAACGTCGAAGTAAATAATAATGGTCCGTAAAAAGGAAACTTTAATATCACATTCGGCATATTAATATTTGCTGGTCCCAATATATCGATGAATGAAATTAAACAATAAAATAATTACTATGTTTCGTTTAATAAGACTCGAATGTTTTTCACATTTAATACCTTGTATTATAACCTTAAATATATTTGTCGAAGCATTCATTAATAATACTCGCTAATGTACATTAGGTTGAAAAATAAACACGCAACATTAATTGTCGAAATATTTATGATAAAAATAATATATATATATATATATATATATATATATATATATATATATATATATATATAATATTACACACCACAAATACTTTCAATCAAATTATTCTCGACGAGGTTCTCTTTACTCTTAGTTTTTTTCCTCTCGTACGCTGTTGACATGCGTCGCACGTGTTGCGCCGTGTACGTAAGAGGCGCCTGCGCAGTTTTAAACTGTTCCAATGGCGTCGAAGTAACGAAAGTCGATTGGTCGATTGGTCGATTGGTCGATTGGTCGATTGGTCGATTGGTCGATTGGTCGATTCGAACATAAATATAAAAGCCAATGTCGAGTCGACGGGAGTACGATGACCGATAATTGAGTATGCAACTTATCGCGTTATCACGCAAATTTGATAACGGGAATTGTTATAAAAAAAAAAAGTTGCCGAAGAAGCATCGATCCAAGAAAAGACGAATATTATTTCCTCCATCATTTGCAACTTATTACTAAAATCACGTAAAGAGCTTAAAGGAGAGGAAATAAAGAGTGGAAAGGTAACGGGGCGGGGGTTGATCCCTTTGATTGGACAAAGATACAACGTTCTTTTTGATTAGAAAATCCGATGAGACAAAATATTTGATATATAAATATGAATATATCGATACGATGAGATATATGCGGACATTAGCCATGCTAAGCGCAGTCCTGACGCAAAAACTCGCATAAACTCGTAACTCTATCGAAACGCGCGCGCGCGTGTGTATATATATATATATACACGCAAGTACGTAAGGTGTGCGTGTACGTTCGTAAAAGCAAGGAAAAAATTCAAAACCTCGATTTAAATCGAGCGGCTTGAAAGCCGTGGGTGGGTGCCGGTTGTAAATTGAATCTTATTGGCCTTACGGCTTTCCCAGGTTTGCCGTTCGGAGTCGAGGCGGTTTGCCGCCTCGAGGCTTTGACGACTTTTGGCCTATAACGATACCACCAATATTCGAAAGCTAATGTTAAGCAAGCGAAAGCAATGCCTACGAAAATCACAACGAAGACACCACCGATGTTGTGAATGCTAATACCGTCGCTCTGCTCGTCCTCCTTCCCGCAGTCCTTCCTTTCGGGATTACGTTTCCACCATTTGTCCTTTAGCTTTTCCAATTTCCTCTTGTTCAACAATATTAGAATGCTAAGCGCGTTTAAGAGGAAGGGAGAGAGAGAGAGAGAGAGAGAGAGAGAGAGAAAAAGGGACCGATTATAAAATTATTTATCCATCCTAGCTGGTAATGCCGAATAGAAAGAAAATGTATTCGTTTTTACGTACGCATTGTTGAATTGTTCTTTCAGCGGTGAGCCTTGTTGGACGGCGATGGCGTAAGGCTTCCTCGAGAATTCTTCTCCTACTTGCATAACGTCGCAATTCGTCATAGCGAGATACTTGATCGTCGATGCGTCTTCGATGTAAGCGAATTCGTTGCTCGAATCAATACGAAGAACCCGTCTGATAGCCTCTTCCACGGTAGCAGGGAAATTGGCCTCTTTCATAGCTTGAAACATTTTGGTATACTTGTCGCTGACGGGATATTCCCAGACGGCCAATTTAGCCCTTTCCACATCCGACAAGCTATCGTTCAAGCTCATATCCTTCCATATTCTGCGAAGTTATAAATACCTAGAGTTAATATTTCGTAAGCAATTACGCACACGTGGATCGATGATCCTCGTTATCGCCTAAATCAAATTTGTACTTACTCGTAAAATCGGGCCTCTATGTGAGCCATCCTCTCGAAGTAAATATACGCCGGAGAATTTTTAACTGGGGCGTACTGAATCCTATACTGTTTGCTAAGATCGTCCAAGGATTCGATTGGCGTGTCGAGCCTGGAAACGGTGAGAAACGCGGCAAGATTCGCCGTGTAAGAGGCGATTATGATGAAACCAAAGAGCCACCAGGTAGCAGCGACGAGACGTCCCGAGAGATTTTTTGGCGCCTCGCCGCCGCCCTGGGGTGTCAAGGAGGTCATACAGAACCAGAGACACTCCTTAAGATTGAACTCTCTCTTCTCCTCGTCGTCCTTGTACTTTTCACGATTGTTTTGATAGCTATAGGGTGACCAACGATCGAAGACCCACATGAGGAAGCTCGTAAAGAAGTAAGCCGCGAGTATGCAAAACCAAACTTCGTTTTCTAGGACAGTGAGGAACTTGAAAAGGGAGGTTTGTGTTTTTGGTTTGAGCATCATTATCGTTAAACCAACGAGGTCGTAATAAGGTACGGTAAAGTCAACGACCCTTTCTCTCTCGGCCATAACCCAGAGAGTACCGAGCGCGATATCGGCTCGCTTCTCCATTAGCTCCTTTATCATACCGTTCCAACTGCCGTTCTCGCTCATCTCGCCGTAATTATCTATCGCTCGTATGTCGTACTCGAACTCGACGGTCTGTCGTATCTCGTTGAGCAGATCGATGCAAAAGCCGTACCACTCGCCTGTCTCCTCGTTGTACATGACGAACGGCGGATGGATCACCGTCACGACTCTGTAGCTCGTCACCGCTGTGCTGTTTACGATAATGTTGTTGATCACCTTCGAACAAGACAAGTATACATTTACAACACGTAGACGCATACTACAACGCGCCTATACTTTTCCAAAGGTTTGGTGCGTATATAATATATATATAATATATAATATATAATATATATAATATATATACGCACGCACGCACGCACGCACGCACGCACGCACGCACATAATACAGTAAGTAGACCCATTTGTAGGAAGAAAGACGCGTGAAATATCTCGATCCGGCGCATCGGACGCGCACGAACGGATCGCAGAATGTTCGATCGTTCTCGATTCGGAGGATGCGATTGGCCTTGCGAGACAAAAGGGCAAAATATTTGAAAACTTGCCTCCAACGGTGAGTTTACTCCAGCCGACCAACTTCCGACGTTCTCGGTCGAAGACAACGTTCCTTTCTCGACGTAGACCAAATTGATGGACATTCGAAAATCGGCCCCGTGTTCTCCGTTCTTTTGACCCCATTTGAAAGCGGCATAGGTCGGCGTCATATTCTTCGACGTGGTCCGAAGCTTCTCGAGAAAATCAAAATTCCTGGTAGGCGTGTTGTTACCGTTGTAATCGTCGCAACCGATATGATAAGGTAGGACCGGCCACTCCTCGCGTTCTATCGACGTTTTCATGCTCTCAACGCCGAGCAAGGTCAAATCGTAATAAAAGGCGGACGATAAAAAGGGACTAGGTAGAACGGCTTCGAGATAATCGTCGTCGTTTAACGTCGTATCCTCCGTCTCTTTAAATTCCGGTTTTATTAAAAGCAAACTGATATTTTTGCAATCGCAATTCGGCCAAATATCATTTTCCATGGTAACGGCGAACCAACCGTACTTGTGCCCGGTAAAATTTAAATCCTCCGCGGTTTTAAGAACCATGTCGATGGTCTTTCCCTCGGCCAGAATGAAATAATTGACAACGTCCAAATCTCGCATACGGGAAAATTGTTCCTTCATCTCGTCGACGGTTCGCGCGATGTCGTTTATAACGTGCCTAGTCGGTACGTTAAGCAAAAGACTGTTGTACTTGTGGCTCATGTCGAAATTACGATCGAAGAGTATAGCGGCGTTTCTGATTTTAAGATAAATCGCCAATTTTCGAATGATCCCGGGTATCAAATCGGCCGGCGGCATAACCTGCACGAGATAGGACCTCTTCTCCTGATCCAAGTTGGTCCAATATCGCGAGTCCTCCTCCTCCTGTCCATATTGAGCTGACAACGTAGGTAAACCGAGTGCGCTCGAAAAGGAATTGGACGCTTCGACGGTCCAACCGGCGATCGCCGTCGACAGAACGAAATCCGGCCCTCTCCCCGTATCCCTATTCCCGATCGCTTTTTCCCAAGCATCGCATATCCGACGTAGAGAATCCTGTGGATCGGAACCGTTCGCTTGCACCGTGTAAACTTGACCCAAGTGCCCTTGATACTTATCGCGAAGCGTTTTCAGGGCCGCCTCTACGCTCGCGTTGGCTATCTCGTTGGCCTCGTCGTTGATCACGACTGTAAGTAAAGGAGTATGTTATTCGTTTCGTCTATTATTAATACCCATTACGTACACATTAAAAGTCTATTATTTTCGATTTAATACGAAAATATAAAAGAAAAAATATCAAAGAGTTTAAAAGAGTTTACCAACACCTACAAATATTAACCGGCCTTGCATTCGTTACGATCCCTTTCCTCGTCGTATTATTTTCTATCGCTTGAGCATCGACCGCGGACGTTTCAGCGACGGATTTAGGGGAAAGAACGTAAATTACGGAGGCGATTAATGTAGGTAAGGCAAGAAGGTTCATGGTCGAGAATCGTTCCGTTAAACTAACGGTCGTGACTAACTTTTAAGTAAGACACGTACTCGGCCCTCGCCTCCTCCCCAGCCCCCGACACCCCTTATGGATTGCTCTGGATCCTGTGCGCGTCTGGGTTGCGTCTGACGAACGACGGAGAACTATAGAGAGACCTATTTTATAGAAATAACGACGGAGACGCGACGACCGCTAGATGATTTTCGTCTATGCGAGCTAATATCCGAAAGGGGACCTCTTCACCGGGCAAGGCTAGTATCGGAACTGGGGAACTCTGCTCGATGCTTCGCTTATTTTTGTTTGCCCATCGGTTGCCCCGGGGATGACCCGATCAATCCTTTGGACTTTCTCGCCTTTATTTTTACTAACGATCTATATCTATGACATTCTATTCTATTGACATCCTAATTATATTATCTAATCGTTAATAACGTCGTCCTTCTTACTTTTTTATATCTCTCCCTTCCGTTCATTAACGAAGCCCGACGCGGATAACCCCTCCGATATCTCTCGTATATTAACGCGATCATTAACGTCCAAATGCCTATGTTCGTAGGCATCTAAAATCTATTTGATATCTTATTTAATCCACGCAGGTACACGGCATTCGTATTCGTATGGGGGCCGCCGCCGCCGCCGACACAAAGACGAGATAACAAAGCTTTGAGAAAAAGGAAGGGAGCCTCGGTCCGTGTATATATCCTATGTGTCCCATATATAGTACGAGATAGTAGATATATATATATATATATGCACGTTTATATTGTTGAGTGCGCGCAGCATCGCACTGCTAATGGATCCCAGCTTCGAATGGCAATGGCTGAACGTTAAAACGACAAACAATTTACTCTCCGTTAATTGGAAGAGCCAGGGAATACACATAAATAGGATCTCTCGGTTAATGGTAAGCCGTAATCGAATGAGGTCCGCTATATCGCTACGTTAAGGACTACGTTCGTACATTTTTATAACCATATCCATACGCGGATAGACGAAATATTGTACTTTCGATATTCCTAACGATCCTTCCTGGAAAAGAAGATCATCGAAATAGGTTCAAAATGTATGTAATGTAAATATTAGTTTCCATACGACGAGTTATTTCTTGCGAAGAAATTCGCATGAATATTTGAAAGCGACCACTCGACGATCACGTTGGCAGGATCGATCTATCTATCTAACTATGACGACGTTTGCTACCCATCGAGACCGCCCCATTCGCAATAATACGTAACACAAGTACTAGCAATATTCAAAACAAAGAATCACGATTGCTATCGCTGTAACTACGAGTACCAACTACTCGTGTACCTAATTCAATACGATTTATACCTAATTCATTCGTTCGTTCGTTCATTCCTGTTACGACATGTCCGCAATCGATTTTTCCAGGATCCACATTACCAACATTTTCTCAAAGGGCTAAGGGTTAAGTTAGAAAAATGCGAGCGTTGACGCACACTTGCGCAATCTCGGGTATCTAACTATCTTAAAGTTAGCATTATCCGAGTGTCTTGCTTCTTTCTACTTACTCGTACAAAATGTCGATAGTTCCGATGGTAGAGAGAGGTAAAAAGAAAAAAAGATGGGCCATACGCCGGTGATCCGTAAATGTTCGAATATCCGATCTGATATTGGCATCTCTTATTGTTCATTCTAAGGAGTTTATTTGGTAACTTTGATACTTGTTATCTCGTAAGGCTCTCTCTCTCTCTCTCTCTCTCTCTCTCTCTCTCTCTCTCTCATCTTGTAGGGTAAAGTTGAGAATACGTTGCGGTTCCTCGAGAGGATCGATGCGATGTAACCGAACCATGATCCACTGGACTTGTCGTAGACGGTGAAAGGTTCTAGGAGCTATGGCTGCGAGCGCGAGATGAGATCTTTTGCGGTCATCCTTCTTCCCTCGAAACCTTACACATAGATAAAGCGCATTCGGTTTTGCCTGAAACAAAAAATCTGCGCGCGACGCGTAAAGATAGAAAATACAAGACGAACGAGAGAGAAATTTCGCAAAGTCGTACGATACGCTTTAATCGCTATAAATCGAACATATTATTACATTTATAATCTTCCTTTTTTAAACTTAGCGAGCCTTGCGATAGAGACTGGAGGAGCTTCGAGCACCGTAGAACCGACCATTGGTATAGGTATTAAAGTGCATTCTCTCGCTGCCAGCTTGGAAAGTACTTATATTTAGGTGCGAGATCCACGAAACCGTGCGAGTTAATTTATGAAACCGGCCTCGCAATATACTCGCGATATACTCGCGATATCCCTGAGAGAGTCATGAAAAAACCAATAAAAGGGACATTCGATATACTCGACTCGGTAAACGATTTAACGTGCGCTATACCGACAAAATGAACTTTTAGGAAAATTAATTAACGCTCAAACTATTAAATCCTTCGACGTGACGTATTACAAACGCGCTGACAAAGTGAAACGAGGTGACAACGGGGCCTACGCTTTTGTCACCGCAAATAAGAAAAAAAAAAAGAAAAGCATTCGAAATCGAGGTCAGATTCGTTTTTACGATTATAAGTAAACCAAAGGAGAAAGGTTAATCTCGTTATTCCGTGTTTCTTTGTCCTGCGAAAGAAGCAAGTATCGTTTTATTTCTTCTCTTTTGTTTGTTTTGTTTCTTTTTTTCTTTTTCTATCGCGATTCGATGGACGAAGAGAACGTCATCTCGTAACCCGTTGCAACGACGACAATATCTACGGTGCTTCTCCTCCTGCCACATTTCGTTTTCTACGATACGAAGAAAACGTCTTTTTAATCCTTGTCATAATAACAAAAACATATCTTTTGTTCTTTTTTTGGTCGGTGCCGGTTTGTTCGATCCAACAGCTACGACGGATGTTATAAGAACATTTCTTACGTTCACCTACGTCTTACGTTGAAAAGTTGATGCTGGAAAAGGATGGATCGAACGAATGCGGAACGAATGCGGAACGAATCTCGGAGATGGTTATTTCTCAACTTATTTTGTCTTTTTCTTTTTTTATTTTTCTCGGAGAATCGTTTCCATGGGAACGCGCACGCAGGGAACGTTCGCGTTTAACAAATAACGTCGATCTACTTCCTACTCTTGCGTTTTTCCCTCATTCCCACAATTCTTTCCAATTTATCTCGAATTTACTTTTAGCGATCTACTTTGGCGAGTAGGTCAAATAATAAATGAAGCTTGCTCGACGTTCAAAGTAGGAACAAAGAAGAAAAAAATATTATTTTCACTTAATCTAGTGCAGGGGCAAGCGTAAAAGGTGTATTTAAGTACGTACGGCTACATAGCTCTGAAGATTAATCGAAGTAATCTGTAAATATTTTTTTTTTGTTTCGATATCTTTCTCTATTTCGAAAAGAAAAGAGGGACACGTTCGTTCGTCGAAATTAGTCGAGTTAAAAGTGTGAAACTGCCTCTGTAGACTATTTCGCAAATAACTAACACGAATCATTAATAATCGCTGAAAAAGGAAGAAAAGGGAAAGAAAGAAAGAAAGAAAGAAAGGAAGGAAAGAAAAAAAATAGAAATATCGAACGATCCTAGAATTACTTTTAAAATTCATCCACTTATCGCTCGAACATTAAACTAATCGAAGAAAAGCAACGACACGCGAAGGTGTACGCGAGTGACAGAAAGCAGTCGAGATCGAATCGCAATTTGCACGTTATATGTGGACTCTCTCTCTCTCTCTCTCTCTCTCTCTCTCTCTCTCTCTACAAAGTACATACGAATCTAACAATAGATAGATATGTATATATCGATACCGGATAGCGTCTTATAAAAACTTTAAGTTTTAATATTTCGCGATTACTTGGAATAATTACTTTGACCAATGAATATTATTACTAGCGATTAGAAAATTGTTTTGTGTGTCACGCAATAGTGGTATGGTATACCGGTACGTAGGTATGGCGAAAAGGAATCGCGTGGCAAGTGGCGTGTTTAAAGCTTTTGACGCATCGTAATTCTTCTCGATGGAAGCTCGCGGTTCCGCTCGATTTTAATTAAACACTTATTTCTCTTTGATCGCCGTTAATCAATTTTCTATTGTACGTAGTTTTGAAAAAAGATCGGATCGATATAAGTGTATACATATATAGATATATATGTGGTATAATGTTCGTAATCATCGTCTCTCGCTTTTTATCAGATTTCTGCTTGTTTTGTTTTTTTGCTCTTCTTTTTTTTTCTTTTCTAAAAAGTGAACGAACAAGTAAAATTTTTAATTACACGTTTTCCCGTCGTTATGCAAAGTTTGCCCACTTATATGCGACGCTGCTGCACGAGGATGTTGGTCTTTTGTGAGCGAAAAACGGTCGAGTATGTTTTTAGTATTACCTACTACCTACTACCTACTACCTACTACTTTCTCTATCTCCAAACTTTTATTTTTTTAATCTTCATTTAAGCTGGTTCAAGCAATTCAAGATAACGAAGTTGAACGTATGTCGGAGAAAATGTACGTGATTTACGCACGAATTCACGATAGAAATGAGTTGAATCGAACGTACGACTGCTTTTCGCAATCCTTTTTCAAATCTTAAAACCTTCAAATTCCTCCCAAACACCGCGATCGCGAAAAGAACGAAAAGTGTACTGCTTCTTTTTATATTTTCTAGCGTTCCGTTTTGGTACATACTCGGGAAGAGTAATGCGTCGAAACGGACAAAGGTTCTTTTATATTCCGTCATCGTATTTTCTTTCGTTGCTGAAATAACGGCGACGAGAAAATCGACACACGAGGGTGTGTGTGTGTGTGAGAGAGAAAGAAAGAGAGAGAGAGAGAGAGAGAGAGAGAGAGAGAGAGAGAGAGAGAGAGAGAGGAAAGAAAGTAGAAAAGTCTACGATAATAATCGTCCGTTCGGATGGCTTTAATATAATAAAAGGAAATGCAGCTACGTCGCGGGTCAGAGAAAAGGAGCAAAGTTCAAATTGCAAACGCGAGTGGCACGTTTCTGACTCGTGGGATTACTTTTAACTAAATTTGAAGAATATATATTTGATATACTATATTCGAAGACTCGTCGTTATCGAAATGACGATAACGAGCGAACGATAGAAATGTAAATATAACATCGTTCGAATTTGCAGGAATTCATCTTGAAGAAAGATTCCCTCTTGGAGTTTTGCCTACTTGGCAAAGGTCTCTAACGTAAGATCCATTATATAATTATTATTTCAAACACGTTTAGGATCGCGCACGTACGAATCGACTCGAAAGAGCTAATACAACCATTTTCATTATTTTCATCTTTCGACACGTAGGAAACGTTCGTGGCCGAAAGCCACTTTTTTCCACGGTTTCGCTCGATAAGAAACATATTCGAAAAAGGGACTCGCATAAAAAGGATTTCTAGAAACAACGAACGATCGATTTCTCCGATTCCTCGATTTCCTCGTGTAGTAAATCTCAAAGATCTTGTTCCCGAACTCGACGCATTTTCCTTCGCACATTTAGACGTATATTTGACAGTTTTCCTCGTCGAAGGTAAATTCGCATTGTTACAAAAGTTTCTCCAATTGTACTAAATATCTCGCGGATTCGATCGAGGAATCGATAGAGCATCGTAATCGAATGGAAGGAAAAGACGATCAATTGTAAAAAAAAATCTAACAACAAGACTCTGCCTTTTCACCGAATTCTGGATATTTTAATCAAAGATCATCTCTTCTCGCTCACATTTATTTTAAACAATGTATATAATAATAGTAATACTAACGGTAATAGTACTAATAATAATAATAATAATAATAATAATAATGATGATAATAATAATGATAATAATAATAATAGTAATAATAACAACAACAATAACAACAACAACAACAACAACAACGATAATAATAACAATAATAAAGCAATAATTGGAGCATCGAAAGGTCTAAAAGGATAGGATCGATAACGCACGATCATTTCTCGGAATGTAATCGAAAGCAAAGGTAACGGAGGGAGAAATAAAAATGTAATATAAATAAAAATAAAAATTGTTGTTATAATCGCGGGATGGCCCGCATCTGGCGCTCCGTCGCGTTGCGTCCGTAGAATTTGTCTTTCGCTTGCGATCGAGTCTCACGTTGTTTTGTTCACACTCGTTCGACGTGTTCCTATGGGACTCGTACGGGATTTAGTATCGTTAAGTATTTTTCATTGTTACCTCCACGAATATTTCGATAAAGGAACGAAGCACGTGGATATTTCTTGTACGTTCGGATACCATCGAAGAAATTCCCTTCGATAACGTTATAATATTAATCGGACATTGTGTATGTATATACATTTTCAAACGGCAGGCTAGCGCGTTAAACGTTCGGTATATTTATTTCTTTCTTTTTCCTATTTACTTTTTCCTTCGTTCGTCGATTTTCTCCTTTTTCTTTTTTTCTTTTCGATATCGGAAATATTTCATTACACCGTACGTAGATACACGTACGTATTCGGATGTAGTTGCTAAGATATCCGCTCGTATATATTTCTCGCGATCCTTCTTCCCCGTAAAACTTTCTTTTTATAGAATCGAAGATTAACGGAGCGCGTGAAAAGGAAGAAACGCCGTGTCACCGTCTCGTATCGTCTTTTCAAAAACGTTCGATTAATCTTTGCGCTAAAACGATGAGTCTCGTTAATCTTTCTTTTTCTTGGACTTCTTTTCTTTTTATCGACCGATACGATTTACCCTATATATATATATATATATATATATATATATATATATATATATATATATATGTATGTATATGTACACGTATAACAATATAAATCTAACAAGCATAGTTCCTCGACGATCAAAATGGTCTCTCGATCATGGAACCTCGTTCACCTTATTTCTCGTTTTATAATAATATTCGTTCGATTAATTTCAATAACTCGACGAGAATCAAGGAGGAACGGGCTCTGTACGAAGAATTATATCTATATGTATTTATATATATATATATATGTATATGTACAAACGAGGAAGAGAAGCTCCATTCGTGTTTACACATTACACATGCACTCGAGCTCCTGTATTGCTATACTTGTAAATCACAACCAACGGAGTATTAGTTTATTAACTAGATATATATATATATATATATATATATATATATATATATATATATATGTATATATGTGTGTGTATTTAAGTTTAAAATCGGACGTCCAATCGCAACGTAGACAGAGTGATAGATTGATTCGCCAATCGTAACGTTAGGATTCACTTTGCTATCGAGTTCGAAGAAAAATCCTTTTTTTAAACGCGTCAAGTAGATTTCTTTCGTAAATATAAGATCGAATCGTTGTTTGTAATCCGTGAGAACGTCTCGATTTGCGAATCGCCCGATGGATAATATAAATACGAATATCGACCGAATGGTTTGTAATACGTTGTACGATATAATATAATATACGTATTGTATACTATATAAATATACTATGTTTCACGTATGCTCACGTATATACATATGTATATTCATATAGCGTAAAATAATACATTTATGCGTTTCGAAAATCTCATCCCGACGAGCGTAGAGAGAAAGAGAGAGAGAGAGAGAGAGAGAGGCAGAATTTCCCAGTTCATGAAACATGTATCGTTCATGCAACGGGTTTTCTCGTTATCGGGCGCAGGATGAAAATAAAAGAAGAATATAGATCATATGAATGCGTCAGAGAAACCGCTAACGAGCACGTGAACGAAATAATACGTCATTCAATGAGACCACCAACGAAAAAAAGACCTTACTCTAGATTCAATTTTACTTTTAACCTTGTTCAACTGTTACAATCATCAGTTTTGTCTCTTTTTATGACGAATAAAACATTATTATGCAACGAGAAAAATGCGTTCACTCCTTTAATCCGCTTCACATTTATTTGAAGAAGCGATTACAATTAGAGAGGATCTATAATATCAGAAACTCGATTTATCGTCGATCGAACGTGCAACGTTAATGTTTGCTATTTTAAACACCTTCTCAGAGAGAGACAGAGAGAGAGAGAGAGAGAGAGAGAGAGAGAGAGAGGGAGAGAGAGAGAGAGAGGGAGCAGCTACTATCCAGCTACAAGAGAAACTAAGTTAGACGACAGTTGCTAATTTCCCGATGACAAACGTGATTAACGTCGAAGTTGCGTGTTCTTCTTCTTTCGTTCAAAGTTCAATAGTCGATGGCAGATTTAATTAGCAAAAGGTTCTCTCTGCAAGTTTATAATGCTAATTGATTTCGTTAATGGAATGTTGCAGGAATCCTCTTTCTTAACTTAAAAGAAGGAAAGAAAAAGAAAGAGAGAGAGAGAGAGAGAGAGAGAGAGATTTGATTTGCAAATGGGAAAAAAGAAAGAAAAAAGAAAAATAAAATTACAGACAGTTAGGTACTTACTCCTTTGAAATTTCACGTTAGAATTGATGCCATTTGAAAGAAGGAAAAGTAATATAGACGAAAGGTAAACTCGAAATCTAATCGAATCATAAAGACGATCCAAAGAATCAAAGGAATTCTATGGCGACATTAAACGACAATATTTCAATGAACGTCTCGTTGAAATATTAGAATTCAGTTTTAGCAATGCAAAAGAGACTCTCTTCGAGAAGGAATTTTCGTTTTGGACCATAAGAGGTCACGATTCTAAGGAAGAACATTAGGAATATTTCGTTCACGGAGGGTTTCTCGTTGCATCGTCGGTGGTCAAGCTCGGGTTTAGGTAAGTCCCTTTTCTCTCTCTCTCTCTCTCTCTCTCTCTCTGCATTTTTCACTTATTCTTCCTTCTTTTCTCTCAATTTTTTGTCTATTTTCTTCACTAAAGTAAGCTTAAATTTAAAATCTTGTTACGTACGTAGCGCGGCTACGAAACGTACATATCTCACAACCTTATCACAACCTTATTATAGAGTGCCCTTGCGACGAAGTCGTGGCTTAATTTGTTGGAGCCGCACTCGAGAGGGGAAGTTCAAGTTGAAAGGGAAAAGGAGCGTTGAGGGAGAGCCAGAGCCGTCGAGCCCTCTCTCTTGTTTTCTTTTTTTTTTTGTCCCTACAAATATCCTCGTCCGTTTTCCTCGTAATTCAATCTTTTTATGGTAACGCGATAAAACGTACGTTCCTATGTACGTTTCCTACGTGGTTCCCGCTTTCGAATCGAGTAACTCGACGAGTCCTCGAGTCGAGAGAAAAGTACTCTTGTCATTCGTTTTTCTCTTTGGAAAAATTACACGTGTACGTACACCCGAAGACAGGGATGACTTATGGCGAGAGTCTTTCGCTTTCCAAGTGTCTCGTTTCGTCTCTTTCTTTTTTTTTTTTTTTTTTATTCCGTAGCTTACGGTGAATAGCGGTGCGAACAATCGTTATTTTTGTATCGAACAAGACTACGAACTACAATGGTTATATTCGCCGAATCTTCGATAAGTCTTAAATTGAGTGGAACACGGCCGTTATTCTTCACGATCGAAAAATTCAGCATGTACCATTTCTGCGTTCGGATGTACTTACGATACGACGCGAGTTCTTTTCTCGTTTAGACGCGACGAGAATGAATTTTTACGTTGTTAACGCGCCTTTATACGATACGTGTATATTTGCGTATTATGCTGCGTATTTACGTATTTATGCGTCTATACGAGCCCAGAAACAATTTTTTATAAATAATCTTTATACGTTACGTATTATAGCACAACCCTTGACTCTTACCTTTCGCGTACTTTGTATATTCTGTGTGTGTGTGTGTGTGTGTGTGTATTTTTTTTCTTACTTTTTTTTCTTTTATTTATTTTTTTGTTTCGTTTCGTTTTATCTCTTAGCGTTTAAGCATTGGTCATTCCCTATGACGTTTCTTTTTTCTCGTCTTTTCTTTTATTTCGCTTAGGTACTTTTACGTAAGTTTTCGTTATCGATACTCACAACCATAATAATCGTGTTTCACGAACGATAAGTATATGTATATATATACCTTCTGTCGGTTTTATCTAAAATACGCGGGACTCTTTCTATCGTGGCTAATTATTTGCGAGATGTACTCGATCGACCCTCCTTTCCTTTCGACGATAAAAAGATGATCTTTTTCCTGGGGAGAAAGGATATTCGTCGAAATCGATTCCGACTTTAATTGGACCGAACGCTTTTGTCCTAAGTATCGCCGAGCGAACGCAACGCGTGGATTAATATTTGTCAACTTTCAATGATGGCAAAAAAGAGACAAAGTTAAAGGGAGAGGGGGGGGAGAGAGAGAGAGAGAGAGAGAGAGAGAGAGTAATTTAACTCGAACAAATACGCGCGCGTGCATAAGTCGAAAATGTTCTTTCTCTTAAATTCATACATATCGCTTTCCGAAAGAATTGCAAAAGACTATTCTACCGTAGAAGAAAAGTTTGAAGAGAGGCGTGCGATACCGGGGACAATGAAATTTTTAATTAACTACTACTGTGGAAGTTTCTGTCCCCACGCTCGCTTGCTCCTCTTGCTCTCGATTCGATTCGATTCGATTCGATTCTACTCGACTCGACTCGACTCGACTCGACTCGACTAGTCTCTGTAAATTCGGCCGTGTCACAGAATCCCATTCGTTGAATAATTGGACCGATCGTCCCAAATGTCTCCCACACTTAGTCATTAATACTTCATTATGATCGATCGGTCGGCTTAAAGCGAATAGTTAAGCACCAATGAGGAATTAACACGTTCCATTTAACTGGTAAACCGCTAGTTTAAATCGTCTCACCCCCCACTCACCCCGCCTCACTCTCTCTCTCTCTCTCTCTCTCTCTCTCTCTCTCTCTTTTTCTCTTATTATCATAGGGAAGGAAAGGAAAAAGAAGAAAATCATAAACGATAACGCGCGCTCGAAGGAAAGGTTTTTCCTCTTCGTTCGAGAAGGAAGGGGGGGGGGGACCGAAAGGGAAGGAGATATCGTAATACGGGAAAATCTCTGCTCGGAATCGATTTCCTTAAGAATCCTTTCTGGCCATTTTCTTCGGATTCCCCAAGAGAACGATTCTATGCGTTCCTACGTTCTACATAGGATAAAAATCTCTTTTCCGTTTGCTTGATTTTACCATCTAAAAGTCGAGTTTTCGGGCGATCGCGAACTCTAATATTATCCGAACGTACTCGTATCCGTGCTAGGAAGTGTGCGACTCAACGTACGTCGATTATACGCAAGTAAGCGTTGCCATATAAGACACCTAACACGCGCGAGTAATCTTCGTTTCGCGTAAAATCCAATGTACAGCCAGTGTACGACCACCAGTGTACAGCCAGTGTACACACGTTTATTTAAGATAAAGTATATTACTACACGACTGTGTGTATCGAGGATAAACGTTATGCGCATCGATCGCCGAAAGAATTGTCCTTTTATAATACATGTCTTTCTATACTTTATATTAAACATTTCTTGGCCAAAGTTCGCTACATCGTTGTTCCGTTCCTCGAGCGGACCGTACGATCTTTATTTTTCGCGATTACTGCTACTACCTCGACCCATCGTTGTTTCCTTGCTTCCCTCGCGGTTACATATGCAGTCGTTTGAATTTCCAACGAGAAAATGTTACGAAATAGCGAGAGTTACGCGGTAAATACCTCAACTCCTCGACGATGTTCGTTTACTCGTTTCTACGAAAATTGTTTGCGTCCCAATTTCATCGATGCAGTTTTAACGAATTTCCTAGTTTTCCGGTTCCTGCGACGAGAGAAGAGGGGGGGAGAGAGAGAGAGACTTTTTAACTAATTCAATTTCTACTACCGTTTTCTTTACTTTTCGATCTAAAAGGCAACCCACGTTGAATAACTCGCAAGCTCGATTTTTCTTCGTTTTTACGATCAATCGCTGCAGCCTTTTCTGGCTTTCGTTTTATCGGGGATACGACAAAAATAACGTTGTTACGCGTGAAAATAAACTGTAACGTTTCATTTTTTAAACAAGTTTAAAAATTGATCGGTACGACGCGTTGACTACGCGTTAAATTTTAAACGCGCATTTATTCGTGTTAATCTCTCTCAACAAGAATAGGAAAATAAAAAGAAATTATCGAAAGGGGCGTGATCCGATTATTCGATTGATTTTGAACGTTGCGAAGAGATGAAAGCACTAGTTTCATAGTTTGCTTCAAAAACGAATTAACGATTTAACGCGAAAGATGTCGCGATAGAAAATGGATTGCTTTAATACCAGGAAAAACGATGATTTATTTCCAACTAACGAACGTATACGAGAAGAAACGTGAAGGGAATAATTAAGGGAGTCGATAAATATATTTTACCCGTCGATACTTATTTCACGATCAATTTTTCTTCGGTCTCTCTCTCTCTCTCTCTCTCTCTCTTTATCTCTCTCTCTATCTATCTATCTATCTATCTATCCATCCATCTGTCTTTCCAATTCCCAACCCGTTTTCTCTAAAATTTCTCTGTCTGGAATTTGATTAATACCGCGTCATTTTTCGAACGAACGGAGCAAATTAATGGAAGCATCGTCCGGTGGGACGAGTAGAGAGATAGCATAATTATTCGCTGGATGCACCGGAGAGCGCGAACGTATCCTAATATATATTTGTCGTGTACGTACTTGGGTTTATTTCAAGGGAGAAGAAACGGTTTTAAACGCGTTACTCCGTATAGGAGATATTTTTTATCACTAGGCGTGCGTGCGTGCTTCTTCCGCTCGGGTAATTCGTCGTCGATGCGTTCTCTCGGTCGGTCGGTCGGTCTCGATTTTCGGAAAGAAGAAGGAGCGACGATGGTCGTCGAGTCAACGATGTAAAGACGGAAAGAGGAGAGGAGAGGAGAAATGGGAGAGGAGGTCAGGAGAATCAAAGTTCGATCTCGCAATCAGCGAATGCGCAATAGCCTTCGGAAAGCTCGCCTGTAGTCGAGATTGAATATGGTATAGATGAGAGGATTGAGAGCGCTGTTGAGATAACCCAGCCACGTGATGATGTAAACGAGCCTGATGGAGGGACAGCAAGTCGGACAGAACGGGACGATGACGTACATGAGGAAGAAGGGTAGCCAGCAAACGACGAAGACGCCCATGATGACGCCGAGCGTTCTCGCGGCGCGTCTCTCCTTCGAGAGAGAGATCCTCTGTCGTTCCTCGATGAATTGGTAGACCGTGGCGGTGGTAGGTGGGGTTCGGCCAGCACCGCTCGTAGACGCGTTTCGTCGAGAATTGCCGGTGGTACCGCTGCTACTGCCGCCACCGCCACCGCCACCACCACCACCACCACCACCTCCACCTCCACCTCCACCTCCACCACCACCGCCGATCGTCACCTCGGTCGGCTCGTCGTCGATCAAGGAGGGCTTCGGGTGGATCCGCGGCGTCGATCTCTCGTTGTGATTCGTCTCGGAACTTACGGACTCGGCGTCGTCGGTCTCGCGGTGCCTGGTAGATTGAACGGCACCGAGTCTGCTCTGTCGAGCGCGTTCGCGCAATCTCCTTCTCGTAGCGAGAAATATCTCGAGGTAGACGAGGCTCATCAGGAATAGGGGTATGAAGAAGGAGCCGAGCGCCGAGTAAATCACGTAGCCCTGTCTTCTGGTGAGCTGGCACGGCGTGTCGTCCTCGAGTTCCTCCGGCCAATCGTTCCATCCTGCCAGAGGTGGCGAGCTTATCGCACCGGACAGTAGCCAAACGCCGGCTATCGTTCCGAGAACTCTCTTGAGCGTACGCTTCTGCGCGTAATTGATCGGATCGGTAATAGCCCAATAACGGTCGAGAGCTATCGCGCAGAGATTGAGAATGCTCGCGGTGCAGCAGAGAACGTCGCACGTCAGCCAGAGCTTGCAAAAGTGTATACCAAAGATCCATTTACCGAGAAGGAGGTAAGCTAGGTTGAACGGCATCACAAAGATCGCCAAGGCCAAATCGGCTACCGCCAGCGAAACGATGAAAAAGTTTTGGACTATTCTCAGGGGCCTATAGGTGAAGACGCTCAGAATTACCAAGGAATTGCCCAGGACCGTAGCTAGAACGATGAAACCGAGCGTAAGGGAGGCCACCGCCGCCTCCCAACCCGGCATCCCAAAGTCCGTTTGCGTTTCCGCGTCCTCGCACGATCCGTCGCTCGGCGAGACTTCCTCGTAACCCTTGGACATGGTCTCGGTCATCTCCTTCTCTCCCTTTCTAGTTCCTTTATTTCCTCGACTCTCCGATGATCTCGCGATCCTGCAACAAGATCGATTCTTGGTCAGTCTCTCTCTCTCTCTCTCTCTCTCTCTCTCTCCTTCACCGCCCGCCCCGCCCCGCGGTGATTCCCCTTACTATATCGTTGCGTTTTCCCGGAGACCGCGAAACGAATTGGTCGAAATCGGTCTTCGACGAAAATATCATTCTATAGACGCGCGCGCGCGCGCGAATGAAGAAGGGTCGTTTCTATGAACGAGTTCGCGACGACAAAAGCAACGAATCGCACCAGTGCGCTCGATGCGATCTACCTACCACCCTTCTCTCTCTCTCTCTCTTCCTCGTGGGATTCGGGAAACCAGGCCGTTCAGAATGCAGGTTCGTTCTCTTTCCCTTTCTCCGAGATCAGTGTCTCGGAATCAATGAAAATATCAACTCCCCCGAGTAGATCTTTTTCGAGTCGTCACCGGAAACATCCTCCTTCGGTTGAGAGAGAGAGAGAGAGAGAGAGAGAGAGAGAGAGAGAGAGAGAGAGAGAGAGAGAGAGAGAGAGAGCTTCTGAAAGACTAGTCGAGAGGAGGAACGAACGAGATTCGAGCTTCTCATCCGACTCTCGATCGTAGCGTCGCTTAGCCGTTTGATCGTCAAGAGTAGTAGACGAAGAAACTCTTTTCTTTCGACGCTCGATCAAGAGGAGAAGAACGATACGAATTTCGAATACCAAATGGAGGAGAAGAGTAGAAGAGAGAATCTCAACGAATCTCAACGAATCTCAACGAATTAATTTACTTCGTTTCCCGTGCATCGTCGCGACCCCTTATCAATTTATATTACTACAAAAGTAAATATTTATGACTTTTATAACATATTTTCGTATCGATACGGCGAGCCTTTAAACGAGCTCTAACAACGTTTTTTTCTCGAATCCTTTGGGAGTCCTACGTATAATACGGTTCGAACGACGAATTTGCAAGTCGAACGAAAGTCGATCGGTCGGTCGGTCGGTCGGTCGGTAGGTCGATCGACACGCCGGAGAATCAAAAAATGAGAAAAATACATCGGTGGGCCACTCTCGCGTTCCCACGATTAGCCTGAAAGAGAAATAATTCAAGGTCTTGAATAACTAGACGAGGTCAAAGCCGAAAATCAATAATTCAAAAGGCGGAAGGTAAACCGCTTCGAAAGCTCGTGCACGGCTTGGAAAC
The DNA here is from genome assembly GCA_911387935.1 of Dolichovespula saxonica. Lineage (NCBI taxonomy): Eukaryota > Metazoa > Arthropoda > Insecta > Hymenoptera > Vespidae > Dolichovespula > Dolichovespula saxonica. Next base: position 52,824 of record OU427011.1, read on the forward strand.
GCGTTTCTATTCCTACACAAAACGGTCTAGCGTAACGCTCGAACTAACGCTTGTCGCGAGAGTTATCCTCCTCCGTGTGATTTCTAAATGAGCTACGCATAGAGTTAGATCCGTAATTCGTTCTCTTCGTATCATCCGTTAACGACGTTAAAAAGAAATAACAAGTCTCCGAGTTGACGACTCTTCGATTCGAATGAAAACTATACTATAATATCTTTAAAAGAATTCAACATTTGCGCGCGTGACCGACGAAAGCTGTCTCGAGGTCCGACGAAATTTCACGTTTTTTTGCTGCTGCTGCTGCTGCTGCTGCTGCTGCTGCCTCCTCCTCCTCTTCCTCCTCCTCATCCGGTCGTTTTATTTATCCAAACGATCGCATTGTGCGCTTTTGAAGGCAAGCACGAACGCGCACTTTTCAATGCTCGTTCGTTAAAGATCGAAGGTCGTAGAATTTGTTCTAGACGCGCACGCCACACACGAGCTCTCTCTCTCTCTCTCTCTCTCTCTCTCTCTCCTCGCTCATATTCGATACGATGCTCTCGTTAAAATTCGACGCGCACAATCCGTGGTACCATCCGTGAGTTTCCGCGTGGCTCGAGGGAACCAACCGAAATGTGCGATTGTCCTTGTCGTTAAAAACTTTCAACTCGAGAAAAAAAGATGGAGCGTGCGTGCGTGCGTGCGTGCGCGCATGACTTCAGTCAGCGAAAACTTTAGTTAAAAGATTTTACGAAGAAACTCTCTTCGTTCTCTATAGCATGCACGCCAACTTTTCCAATTAATACGTAATACTACGTGATATTAAACGACGTATATCTCATTTAAAGTTTCGAAAAGAAAGAAGGAGAGAACGAAACGATTGGGATTATTTATTTAGAAAGAATTCTCATCCACTTGAGTAATCCTCATTCGCTAAGTAATTAGTACCGATTCTTTTCTACTCGACTACGAAGACGTTCTCGATCGTACGAATTTCTACGACTTTTCTACGACTCGTTTCCGTAATCCTTATCCTAGTTCACTCTAGCCGACGTCCGTGGACAGGTAAAGGTAGGTACGTATCTAAGTAAGTAAGTAAGTAAGTAAATAAGTAAGTAAGTTCTCCTTTGGAGCAAGAACGAAAACGTACGTAGAGCATTAAACTGTCCTCGAGCGTAAAACATGACTTTGCTTCTTACGCTTCGAAAGTAACGTTCTCTCCTTCTTTCGGTATCCTACCTTCTCACGAATTTGCTGCGAAAGATTTATTGGACGAGTACCGACGCTTGGTATTAGTACGAATTATCGCGATCACATCTTGAAACCTATCTTTCGCGTTCATCTAATTTATTCTATGCCGTGATTCCTAAATATATGCGTGTATGTGTGTGTGTGTGTGTGTGTTGCGTTTGCGCAACTACGAGAGCGTTCGAAGGTCCTCCGTCTCTTCCTTGGCGTCAGAGTTATAGACCCGCTGATCACGATGAAAAAAAAAAGGGCAGCGATACTATGATAGGTTACGGAAGGCCGTTGGCCAATATCGCTCGCCAAGAAGATCCTGTCATTAAATTACGCGTAAGGAAATGATGATGTTATAAGCCTTGATAGTCGTACGGTATTCTAAATTCTTATTCTAAATTCTTATTCTAAATTCTTATTCTAAATTCTTATTCTAAATTCTTATTCTAAATTCTTATTCTAAATTCTTATTTATAAATAATTTTGACCGACTCCGTTGATATGACTTTGACTCGATCGCTCTTTCTTGTTGATGTTTACTCGCTGACTGACTGTGCGACACTGACTTCCCGACGCTACTCCAAATATTAAGCGAGTCGGCATATTAGGAGAAGGAAAGGGAAAAACGATGTTGATTGGCTACGTGTATACAAAGACATTCGTTTATGATTTCGAAGAAAGCCTTTGTCGAAACGAACAAGTAGCAAAAAGCGAATGGGAAAAACAAACATTGAAGCAAGAGTATGAAAGGTCTGTAATCGACAAAAAAAAAACGGATTATCTGCTTTTATAGTTGCTTGATTTCTAAGAGAGAATAATCTTTATAAAAGCATAGAAATTAGAGAGAGAAAAAAAAAAGGAGGAAAGAAAACGCTCGTCGTTCGACTTTGTTCTCTCGCGCGCTTCAACGATATACATGATATAATTGATCTTTTACTATATTTTACAATATTATATATTATAAATTAGTCCATCATTCCTTCGATTTCGTGACGTTCGATATATTTTCTCTATCCGTCGAAACGTCCATCGAAATATTCGCCGAAATATCGATCGAAATCGATTCGAAAGGCTAGAGCGTGGCCAACGGGCTATACGTCATCCCCCTCGTTTCTCGTCGAAAGGGAAAGAACTAATTACGGATAAACGTTGCTCGACGGAAGGCAGCAATTAGAGAATACCCTCCCTCCCTCCCTCCCTTTCCCGAGCATAAAGAATCTCTCTACTTCTTTCCCTCGATCGACCGCGATCGAGTCTCGTCAGGGTCCGAGCAACGCGTAGCGACGATCGACGCGCTAAATCCTTTTCCTTCCTTCCTTCCTTCCTTCCTTCCTTCGTTTTCCACTAGGTACGCTTACGAATAGATCCGAAAGAGTTTGAACGTTTCTCTGGAAAAAATTAAACGCGATCTCTCTCTTGCTCGCTCGTAACAATCCCTTTCCGCGAGCATGCTCCTGGAACGAGCGTGATTCTCCTCCTACGAGCTCTTTCTGAGAAATCCTTCGACGAGATTGCACTCGTCTCGTCGTTTCGGTTTCTATCCATTCTTAATTAGAGATCGTCGATCGATTTATCGATGTACCAACGAAGAAATCGTTCGATCTCTGTGGAAAGAAAATTTTCAAAGTCCTCAAAATTGATATATCCGATACCAGGTAATTGAAAAGATTCGTTAACATTGGATTGCGGTACTCCGTAATCGTAATCGTAATCGTAATCGTCTAAGCAAAGTACGACGCGAATGCCTATTCTTAGGCATAATGTCATAACGAAATATTACATCTCAGAGAAATTGATTAATCGAACGAATCTATCGAACGAAGCGATCGATCGATGCGACGATAATACATTATTATTAGCAATGAGCCTATCTATTTTTCTAAAAGTCGTCTTTTCGTTTCTCGTCAACGTATAATCTTTTACGAGAAAAACTATTACGAGAGAGCACCAATTGTTATGCACTTTTTCCGAAAAACTCCTCTTCTTTTATTTTTTTTTTTTTTTTTTTTTTTAACTCAAACTCGTAGAAAAGACCGCAAAGACTATTGGAACACGAGTATGCTGAGAAGAACGGAAGATTATAAAGTTGAAATAAAAAGCCCTCTGCTTCTTTTCTTTATTCCGTTCTTCTTCTTTTATCTGGAGAATTTTAACGTTGTTAAGAAAAGAGAGGGAGGAGAGAGGGCTCGAATAAAATTTCGCTCATGAAAATATTACGTCGTAGGGTAATTCCGTTCGCTAGCATACGTATGTACATGCATCCTACCAGTTGCTTTGCCATTCCCTTTTGCGTTCATCCAATTTCCATTTTCATCGTTAAGAGTCCCACCGAGCCGAGTCGATTCCTCGCTCGATTTATGCGAACAACTTTGCACCGTGTATATACCTATATGTAGGCGGTACTATCGATTATTTGCGATTCGCTTTCTTTTTCTCTCTCTCTCTCTCTCTCTCTCTCTCCCTCCCTCTCTTTACTTTACTTTACTATCTTTGCGGTAATCGAGCTTGCGGTAAGCGATCGGAAGACAATATATTCGCGTCCGTAACGTCGATTAGATAAAAACGATCGTATAATACGATGGGACCGCATTACGTATAACGCTTCGTTGAGATTTATCTTAACAGGGAATTCTAATGGAGTTTTACTATAATTTTATTCGAAATAATAGAGGAAAAGTGTACTTTAATCGTACCAATTGCACGGCATTTTTACGGAAAAATAACATGCACAACGCGTCCGTATATACCATTTTTCCAATTTTTACGTTTACGCGTCCCGATCGTTTCCGTCAATACGCGTTAAAACGCTCGCTCGCGTTCCATCCCACATACTACACAACACGTTATTGGAGACGGTACGACGTGACAACGATCGATACGTTTTTAAACTTGCGTTCATGCACTTTACGCGATAAATTCCAAGGGCTCGCTTCGATTTGACCTCGATGAAACGTCGCGTTCCTCGCTCGGTGCATAATCCGCGTTCAACACCGCCGGCCAAATGAAATGAAACTTTGTTTGCTCGACGGCTAACTTTCCAGTTTCCTCTGCGACTCATTAGGAAATATCCGAGGTTGCATTTTCCCCAAGATTGAAAAACTTTAACCACCTTTGATAACGAAGGATAAGAAAATTAAATCTACATTATTTTCATTAGACTGCGATGGGGGAGGAGGGGAGAAGAGGGTACTTGCGTTCTTAGGGAAAACCTTTGAAAAATGCCTCTTTCGAATTTGTCATTCTCTTTTCGAAGGGAAAAATTTTATACTCGAGCGAGCGGTCAAAAGTCATCGACGAATAAAAAATGTCGGTCCAACGATTCTGGCGTACAGCTTTAAAATAAATAAACGAATAAATATTGAACGATCGAAAATTACTTTGGACGGATATCGAAAGCGAATACGATATGACGTATCGAGGGAGAATTATATATCTAGATATTCGTCCCTAATCTATATCACTAACAAAAAAACTTTGAATATTCTTCGATCTAGTTTTGATAAGAGGATTAATGATGGAAGAAGGAGGGAAATAGAAATATCGAATCGTTCGTTACTTGGTTCAAAATATCTCGGACTTTTCATGATATTTCAATGAGAAATTAAATTCCGAGCTCTTCGTCGATGCGTTTTCTCGTTCGTACGAACGTATCCGAAGATTGGTTACAAGTAGTTGTACCTATAAAGATTTACAAGCAGATAAATGCGATCCAAGCAGGAGCCGATTTAAATCAAACCGTTAAAATTACGCATTGCGATTGATCGTCGAGATACGAGGAGTGATCTACGTACCTATAAACATCTATATGCGTACACGTAAACTCTCTGTGTGTGTGTGTGTGTGTGTGTGTGTGTGTGTGGGCGCGCGCGCGCGTACATATATATAGGCAAGCAAACACACACATGCATATCGTGGGACAGAGATATCCATGCATTAACGCGTACAGCAGAGAGAGCCGCCAATCGAGGATGAAATCGCTTAATGGATAGCCCAGACGCAATCCCTTTAATATTTCCCATCATCGAACTTAGATCGATCGTTTCTCCTCCTCCTCCTCCTCCTCGACCAAATCCAATTAATCGAAAACGTGGTTCGAACAATTTCTGAATCGATTCTTCCTTACCTCTGTACATTTTTAATCTTCCACAGCAATCGCTCAAACTTTTTCTTGAAAAAAAAGCTTATTACCCGGAAGCAAGAAGCCCGGGTAACAAAGTTTGGCCCGGCAATTTAAAAGACCGTTCCTCTATTATATATATATATATTGTCTACACCGATCTATCGTCGTTAGAAAAGAAGAAAGAAAGGTGAGTCTCATTGATTTCGTGACGATTTCGATTAATCGTGCTCGGAGCGAATAACGCGGAAAAAAAAAAGAAAACTTTGAAAGTAACGCGCCTCCTTTCTCTTTTTCCTTCGATTTAATCTCAAAGTAGTACCTTTCTTTGGACCTTTCTTTTTCCTATCGTTAGAGAATATTATCCGATACTTACGGCAGATCCAATGTTACGACTTTGATAAGGTCTCGATGAGATTCGAACTCGCTGCAATATCTCGTCCAGGAAGGATCGATCGTACGCGTCGATCGCACGTAGATCATCGACGCGTGGATGCCGACGGGTTAGCGTCGATCCTCGACGCAACGAACGCAACCCGGCCATCAATTACGAATCGGCGTAGCACGACCGGTTATAAAACCTAGGGAAAAAGAGAATCAGCTAATAAATTATTTTTTATTTTTTTCTCCATGGACCACGGTAGGACCGTGCAAACGTTTCTTTGATGCAAATCGATGATTGCATTTATCGGTACGATCGACACTATCTACGTCAAGCTCGTTTCGTCGACAAACTTTGACTTTGTCCTTTAATTCGACGCGTTATAATCGTATAGAGAAAAGTCGCACTTTAAACGATATCTATATGTAAATTCGTTGCATCCGCGTTCAATCTCTCTCTCTCTCTCTCCCCCTCTCTTACAAGATTATTCGGATTTAATTTATTTTTCCTTTCGAGTTTCGCGTTTTAAACGAGACACGCCAGTCGATGACCGATGGACGAGTAACGTGACTCGAGCGACATGAATGTACGTATACGTTTTCAAAATTTAAAAACACCTTTTAATTAGGAAGGAATGAGCTCGCATGCATCAGAGGGGGAGAGAGAGAGAGAGAGAGAGAGAGAGATCGTGTGAGAGACGAATCGTCGCAATTATACGCGCCCGTAGATACGTCATTGTTCCCAATTAGGAATCTCTAATTGACTCTAATTTGCAAACTAACCCTTTGAAAACGTTACAATCTTCGAGTCGAGAATTTGGAAATATCAAGAAGCGAAAAGCGTACCCATCAATGGGTACAATTATCGTAGCTATTATCGATCCGACTTGGTTACCATTTAAAAGAGAAGATCGATCGATATCTTTCCCAAAGTCTCGAACGCGAAAAAAAAATTTAATTCTAGTCTTAACCTACATCTACTCGAATAAGAATGCCGAAGAATTATACCGAGAAAGGCCGAACAACTCGTCGATACGGTTTGTATCTGTGACCGGAATACGAGGATGACACAGATTACTAGAAAGAAGACTGAGCGAGCGAGCGAGCGAGCGAGCGAACGAGCGAGCAAGCGTAATGACGGTACGCTGCTAAATGTATTTCGAAATCGTGGGAAAAGCACGCGAGCGCATTACTTTTTATTTCGTACGTGAAAGCTCCGAGATATCTACCGATTCGTTTTTAAGTACGACCGACGAGAGTGTATTATGCAATCTCGCCGTCGCTACGAAGCTTTATAAGAATGACATTCTTCGATTCTTTTTCAAGTTTGTGCGCGTGAATTTTCATCGATCGTTTCCCTTTCAAAATGATTATCTCTCGATCGTCGAGAAAAATTTGTGGATCGAATCGTCCTTTTCCGGAGCAATGATTTATTCTCGGCCTGTAAGAAAGTGGAGAACGCGAGGAAAGCTTTGTCGTGTTTGTTGAGAAAGCACGAGCAATGAGAAAAGACGTCAGTTCCGGTATATTACTCGTTTCGATTCTTTATTAATCTCGGTATTCTCGTTTCCCTTGCTTCGCCAACGTCACGTTTTTCTTTTTTACGATTCACAGATTTGCGTTTTGAGAAGACGCGCAGCGACTGCCATTTCTTCTATATGAAAATAATGAGACACGCGACGTCGTTCGTTTCCTTTCTCGTCTTTGTCGTATAAGAGGTAATCGTCGAGCTTGCGTCTCTCTCTCTCTCTCTCTCTCTCTCTGCATCCTGCAGTAATATCTCCGACACGATACCTACGCTTCCTTCGTTTCGGTTCTCGACTGTCGTTGAAAAGGGACGACAATTGGAACAATGCGAGGAAATAGAGATCGGCGGACAAAGAAGAGTGCTTTCGATGACGACCGATAGATTTCTCCAGAGTTTCTTCGATATACAGGGTGAACCGTGCGATCGATTGAAAATTGGTCCCTCAACGATTATTTCCGTTATTGCTCGGCCACGAAACCCTTTTATTCCTCTTTCATATATCTCATTTAAGAAGGGCCCCATCCGACCGAGGCAGACTTTCAAGAAATTTTCTAAAGAGTACGAACGTTCGTTCGCGCTATGTTTTAATAAGCCTACGAAGATTCGCGGGCTCAGGCTTGGACGACGGTTTATCGTCGTTGCATAAAATAAATGAACGAATGTCTAACGGTAAACCGCTCGAGGTAAATCTTACTCGAGTCGTATCGGCCGTTCGTAAAAAGAATAAATAGGAATGTTTACGTTTAATTTAGTTTATCCCCGTCGCCCTGCTTTTAACATTTAATTATGCTCATTCCATCGATGTCCCTCGTTTATGAAGCTAATAAGGAAAGTAGTTTCCTAATCGTATCGCGATAAAGTTTATAACCAACCGGTAGGCTACTCTAACGTTCGTTAATCCCTTTGACTGGGATAAGTACGATCCTTTTAACGGAACTCATCCTACGCGTTTCAAGGTATCGCATTTTCAACGTATTTTTTATCGAGGATATCGATACATTGCTACAAAGTTCGATCCGAGTTATAAAAGTGAATAAAATAACGTAAAAATAAAACCATAAATATACGTTGAATAATTGAATTATTTTTTCTATCTCGTTTCACAATCTCTACGTCATTCGTATGGAAAATAAAGCGGTACTTGTTACGAGTACGTACGTACGTACGTACCGGATACGTATGCTTCCGCAAAAATGGATATGAGTTTTAACGCGCTCGCGCGCGTAGAAATCCATTACGTTTATATGAATTTCGATAGAAAACTTGATCAAAATGGAATGGAGATTTTGACCCATCCCGCGTCGGCTTCGATCGCGTCCATGAAAAATTTCGAAACAAAGATCGGTGGTTATCGTCCTTTTCGGCGATTCGTTATCGACGAATCTATCGGCGAATCTTGTTACGGGATAACGGGATAACGGGACGGATCTCGTTAAATAAAAAGATGGACGCGTCCTCTTCTCCGTTAGGTTTAATCGACGCCACCGGCCTCGCGCGATTTCCCTTTCGTCTAGAGATCGTAGGTCTCCATGCCTTCATTCTCCGTCGATTCGGTCCGATTTTCCAGAAAAGGAAGTTAAAGTGCTTCGAAAAGCGTCAGCGCGAGCGAGATGAAAGAAGAAGTAACGACTATTTTTCTCTCTCGATCGCGCGTACGTAACGAGAGAGAGAGAGAGAGAGAGAGAGAGAGAGAGAGAGAGAGAGAGGGAGAGAGAACAAAGGAAAAGGGGAAAAAGGCATATAGGCATATAGGCATATAGGCGTGGATTATAAATGACCGATCCTAGAATCACTGTGCCGCGATAAAAGCAACAGAGCATTCACAAACGATTATATCGTTTCGACGTCGTCGACGTCGTCGTCGTCGTGCCCGCGCTTCGTCGTCCTCTCCTCGGCCCCGTTAAATTCGCCAACAAAAAAGGAAGAATCCCGCACCGAGCGTGTGTGTTCTCTCGCTCCCTCCTCGCATCTCAATCCTCCTCTCTCTCTCTCTCTCTCTCGGGCCTCTCCCTCTCGGCGCGTGTACTCGAAAGATACAATGGCACTCGACGTTTCAAACGGCTCGACTCTGCTTCGTTTGTTACACATCTCTGGAATATCCTTGGAATGGAATGGAATGGAATGGAATGGCAAGAAAAATTCAACCTTGCTCCTATAGGTAAGCAAGCCGTCGGTGTATTTTGGTACGCGCGTTTATTTGTTTGGGACACGACGCGTAACGTTACTCGAATGTTATCGATGGAATGCTATTTCGATTATTTCCATTGTACACCCATCGATCATCGTCCATAATCAAAGATGAAATAAGTATAGATGGGTTTTATCTTTTTATCTATCTTTATTTGCCATCTTTCTTCTTGTTTATTTTTTTTTTTTTTTTTTGAGAGAGAGAGAGAGAGAGATCATCCATCTTACATGGCGAAAGCTTCGTAAAAATTCGACCCATAACAACGTCATTGTTACTCCGCTCGTAAGAGAAAATTATAGTACGAGTACTTCGCTTTATACTATCTCGCGTCGCAACGAGTCCCAGTGGTGCGGTACGGTATCTCGTCCGTACCAGACCAGCGTTTTTCAACGGTACGGCTACGGACGAACGGACGAACGGACGGACGAACGTAGAGGAAGGGGAGGAAATCGTTTTATAAGAACACATCTATTCTTACCGAACGAACGATATCAATACTCAACGTAAAGAAAAATCGATGACAATCGTACATCGTGTTTCCCTCGGACGTCTCCTTGCCACGGAGGATTTCCATCTCTTATCCCTTTAAACTTCCTTAAAACCGCACGACCGTCGCACCGACGCGACGCTATAAATTTTAACGCGACGCAGATCCACCACCATTCGTGATCCTTCCATCAATCTTTTATTAGAACGTCCCCATATTCTAAATTTTTTAATCGACTCGAGAATATATCTTTAACGCGTACCATTGCACCGATAAACGTAACGAAGTTCTTTTATACGCTTCGATTCTTTCTATAAATGAATGATCTACTTCGATCGAGAGTATTTTCTTCTTACACGTTTATTACTTCGGTCGTTCTTTCGTAGTTACGATCATATACAATTTCTCCTCAATGAATTATCCTAAAAATGACTTGGATACATTCGAACGATATTTCTATTGGCTTTTAGCGAATTACTTTTTATATCTGCCGAGTATAAACATTATTCCCTTTCTATCATCTTTTTCTCTTCGTTTTATTAAACTCTGTACGCCGAGTACCATAAAGGATAAAGTTCCGTCTCTACTTCGTTGCAATTAAAAAAAAATTTCTATATCGTAGGCACCGACTACTAATATTCGAAAATGATATAGAAATATTACGAAACGGATGTAATTTTCGAAAGAGCGACGCTCGCTCGATAAATTTCATCGTAAAAATGCTGCGAGCGGTTCTGGTACCCAATAGCCTCTCGCGTTTTTATTAAGACGAACGAGCGAGCGAGCGAGCGAACGAACATGTACGTGCATGTACGACCGGTTACTTTTTTCACGTCTTTCTTACTACGAATTATATTCTTTTTCTTCTCGCGTAACCTCTACGTCGAGCATTTTAACGAAGAAATTTGAAATATCGTGCGACGGGGTTCGATCGACGTTAACCACTGCTAAAAACAATGACCGATCCGAGCTCGATTTCGTTCGTTCCGATCCTATCGAAAGGTATTCATCGTCGTTGAATTCTCGATTAAATCGCTTCGACGGAGGCTTTCCTTTTTATTCGAGCTAATGAAACACCGAAACGAATAAAATCGATGGAATAATTTCGGTTAGACAAAATTCTGATAATGCACATTCGTTTTGTAGATTCGAATGAGAGAGCCCACGTTATTTCCTAGAAGCCTTTCGTATACATATATCGTAGTTAAAATAGTTATACCGCGCGTTTCGTCATATACCTTATACACACACACACAAACACACACACACACACACGTACGAACACGTGCACATTGACAAACTAAAAACTATATCTGGGAGAGCGATGACGCGAATATACGTGTACGTGATCGTGAGCAACATCGAATGACTACCTTTTCCACGATCGATCGTTCGATCCATCCACCGGGGTTAAACTTTTCTTCTTTAAAACGAGATGCAAAGCCGTATAATTCCTAGATACTCGAAAACGATCGAATTATCCGCTACGTTTTACGATTCGTCGCTGGTCTTTGGGAAATAAGTATTTCCGAAGTAATTTAAAAAAAAAAAAGAAAACGAAATTGGAATGCCTTTAAACCTCGACGATTACGATACTCGACGAGAGTCTTTTTCGACGAATGTTCTAATCCGCGCCTCGGTGCTATCGATATAGCCAGTCGGTACTCAAAGATCTTCACTTTCGAGCAGTCTTCACAAAGTGACTGCTAACCGTGAATAATCTCCGACGCGACAACAGGTGTGTTTGTATGTTTTGTGTGTGTGTGTGTGTGTGTGTGTGTGCGTCGATGTGTGGGGTACCTCGCCGTGAGTGAATTCTTTCCCATCATAAAAATCCGATAAAAATTGAAGACGCGATCGTTTCTTCTAATAATACGGAGAGACACATGTACGATATCCTTCTCGTATTCGCTCGCGAGAACAACGCGAGTCGTTCTTCGTGATTTTTTCGTATCGGCTCGAAGAACCTTATACATCTTTTTATCTCTCGCGTGCTGCACGTGCAGCAGCAGAGTCCTTCGGCGAGCACGACGATAGCGGAGGAAAGAGAGCGTATGCCTTCGTATGCCTTCGTATTGCCTTCCAAAGAAGGCGACTCGTCCAACGATATTTATGCGTCTCCTGTTCTCTCGCGCTCCTACACGATCGGTTATTTATAAAGCCATTCACGATAATCAATAACCTATGCCTATATACCTCCTCTCTCTCTCTCTCCCCCAGCCCCACCCCCAAGCTCACCCTACACAACAGCGAAAATTCACCAACGTTCGACACACGAACGGACCCTCCGACCGAGAGAAAGAAAGAGATGGACGAAACGACTATAATACGTGCATATACCTATACATTCGGCACCTATATATACACACCTATGCACGTATAATTCTATCGCCGTTTCTTCATTCGCTCATAAATCTATCATCCGTAGGATGATACCATTTCCAAAAAAGCCAAATACGCACGTAATTACTCACGATGGACGATCCATCGTAATTAGAAAAGAAAAACGCTTCTCTTCTTTGGCTGCTAACGAATGCTCGTATTTATATATTTGCTTTTGTGCCAACTAAGAGAGAGAGAGAGAGAGAGAGAGAGAGAGAGAGAGAGAGAGAGAGAGAGAGAGAGAGAGAGAGAGAGAGAGAGAGAGACAAAGCTCTTGAACAAGTTGCGGAAGAGAATTTGTTAAATACAAGAATGATATAAAATTGATGTAACAAATTTCGATTACTTTACAAAAGAGTGAAACAACCGCGCTTGTAATTGAAAAATGATTGAGAATCGATTGCAAAGAAACAACGCGAAGCTGTTTCGTTTATTGACATGTTATACGTTTGAAAATAGAATAAATCCATTTCTATATTTTCTTCCCAAACATTAATAATCATAATAATAATAATAATAAGAAGAAGAAGAAGAAGGAGGAGAGGAGGAAGAAAAAGTTGCAGCTTGATACGGTACTATCGGTATTATCTTCGGACCGAGCAAACCCTAATACTAAAAAACTTAGTTTTTTTCTCTCTCTTTGCATCTCTATCTTTGAAGCTTCCCGTCGCACGAAGGAAAAGTATTCTCATTCGGGTATGCGGAAAGTATCGGTTTTATTCCCCGTAGTGGCGTTCAATCGAAAGTCTTGCTCGATCCATATCTCCGATGATAAATTGGATTTAACGGAAAAATATTCAATTTGCAATAGATATCGCAGAGATCGTCGTATTACTTTCGAATACCTTGTTCGGTGATTTCGAACGAATTCGACAGAGTTCGACGGAATTCAAACTCCTCTCTGAGAAAATTACAAAGAAGAAAAGGATGAAAATTTGATTTCTACCCGCACGAGGGGGTTCGGAGAATATTTGAAATTTTATAAAAAGAAAAAAAAAATTGAATCGCCTCGATGGGAAAGAACGTGGATTGCGCGGAGAGTTCGTTACTAACTGTATTTAGATTGGGAGCTAGCTGGTGCCGTCCAAATTCCATGGATTACGTTTTTATACGTGAAAAAACTTTTGCCACCTAGCTAGAACCGGTAGCCGACTTTTCATGAACAATAATCGTTCGTTCGTTCGTTCGTTCGTTCGTTCGGTTGGTTCTCGCGGCTTTGTCCGTCGAGTAAAGGAATGAAAAATGCAAATGGGGATATAACGAAAATGAAAAAGAGAAGGAAATATAATAATGAGCTTTAAAAAAGATTCGTTAAAAGACTAAATTCGGTAAGAAAGTTGGCGAAAGAAGCTGAGTTGGGTTCAAAGTTTATGCAAATTTATCGGCGAGGACGATAAAGCGCGACGAGATTCAAATCCAAAAGGATCCAACGAATTTTCTCTTTCACGGAGGTAGAACGTCGCTCTCTTAACTACTAACTACTTTGAACTTTCGGTTCGAACAAAAAGAACGCCGCATTTTCGGTTTATACGACCTAAGAATATTACTGCGCGTTTCTCGCTTAATCGATTATTCGTTAACGAGACTCGCGAAAACGTATGTACATATTTCGTAAATTCGCTGCGAGCGAAGAGAAGAGTGCTTTTTAATATCATCGTACCGAGCTTAGAAGCGTCGATAAGCGGCGTATACCTAACGATTGTCGAAATTTCCAAAAATAATCAAATTACGAAGGAAAGAATTTTCAACGATCGAGCGATGACGTACCTATCGATGGCGTATGGGTATGTAAACTTGCAAGAAAGTGCACCCTAGCCTAGTTTTTCTTACTCTCTCGTTCCTAGCAAACGTTTAGAGACACGAGAAGGATCGTATAAAGGCATCGATCGAGGTCGAGACGGCCGAAAAACGTATCGGAAAACGCGTTACGCGCGAAAATCCTCCGGAGACGAGTTCCCTCTCTCTTATCGTTCTTAGCAGTACGAACGAGAGAGTCTTCGGCGTTTAGATTTTTTCAATGAAATAAACAATAACTCGATAGAATGATCGTTGAATCTTTTTCTTAAAGTATCCTTTCTTGATTGTTAATGTATCTAAAATTTTACATTCGCTCGGGCCTCGACACGACAAAATTTCGAGCCCTCGAAACGCAAAATGAAAAGAGATCGAAAGGATGAACGCACCACCCTTGGGCGTCCGCAAGTATCCTATATTAAAATATACGTAATAGAACCCCGACAAACATTTCTCGTTCGAATAAGCGGCTCGTCCTCGAGATTCTCTCTCCTCTCTCTCTCTCTCTCTCCTCTCTCTCTCTCTCTCTCTCTCTCTCCTCTCTCTCTCTCTCTCTCTCTCTCTCTCTCTCTCTCTCTCTCTCTCTCTCTCTCTCTATCCCGTAAACCGAGCACTCGAAAGCTCACACACTTGATCACCCTAGAATGAAATCGATCCACCTCGATCGTTGCCGATCTTATTACCGGCGAGTTAGGCACAGTACACAAAGTTACATAAGCGATAAAAGTAAAGGACTCTTGGAAAGATGCCACAGGTCTTCGTGGGGATCGTCGAACGAGTCGTCGCACTCACAAAGATCCTACCTCGCACCAAAGACAGAAACTCTGATTCTCTCGTTGCGATCGCCCGATAAGTATATATATTTAAAGAAAAGTATGCGAGAGAGAGAGGGAGGGAGAGAGAGAGGAAGGAGGAGGACGAAAAGGGTGGAAGAGGAAAGAAGGGAAAAACGAGGAGTCGAGAGAAAGATGGCAAGTTCGATAAAGATCGAAAGGGAAGTGTAGGAAGGTGAAAGAGATGGTGGATTCCGATCGTCGTTTAATCTCGTGGTTGATCTCGCGTACCTGTGATCGGTTGATCGGTGGTGCAGGGCGCGGCGGCATGGTCCCGTCGCAGCACAGCGCCGTTCGACGAGCACTGAGCAGCTATTCTGCGCCAACGGGGTTGCGTCGACGTCGAAAAGACGCGAACGGTCAGCCCTGCGCCCTCTCTCACGCTCCCGCTCTCTCTCTCTCTCTCTCTCTCTCGCACGCGCGCATACACACACACACACACACACACACACACACACACAGACAGCCTTTTTCGCTCAGGCAGCAGCAGAGCGTCCTCGACGTTGTCGTTTCGTCGTCGTCGACTCTGCGCAAACTCTTCCACGCGAGATCGGCTTCTCTCTTACCACCGTTCCTCCATCTTCTTCTCCTCTCTCTTTTTCTTAAACGCGCTGCAAGCATCCCTCCCGGTCCATCCATCTTTCTATCCGCGAGGAACCGACAAAATTGGTAAAAGCCAGATACCGGGAAGAAAGGAGGCTGGGGGAGGAAAGTGGTATACTTTTGAAAAATTCTCTATCCTCTTTTCTTTTCTTTTCTTTCCTTTTCTTTCCTTTTTTCTTTCCTACTTTACTCCTTTCCCTATTTTCCTTCGATCCTGCCCGTTCTCTCGCCAAGCAACTTTTTCGTTCCTTCGTCTTCTTTTCCTTTTTTATTTCTATCATTTCTACTTTCCAATTTAAAAACGTGCTCTTGCGTTAAGTGAAAAATTACTTTTGTTATGTTTCCTGTATGAAACGATGCACGAAAATAATTGAAACGTTGGATATAGATAGAAAATACATAAGATAACGCGTTATCGTTAATAAAAAAAAAAAAAAGATAAGAATTATCGGAAACAATAAGGTAACGTATCGAATAATCTCGAGCAATCGTTTTTATAATATATTTATATATATATATATATATATCTAACCAATAATATATTAAACTGCGTATAGGAAAAGGTTAATAAAAAAGTTCTGTACCATACTCGATCCAATTGCTACTAGGTATTAGCTAGTTATCAACTAGTTACCAACTAGTTACCTCTTCGCCGATTCCCAATTTAGTAACTGTCAGTTTTAAGAGAAATTTTCTCAAACGACATAACGATATTAAAAAGATCTATTCGTTATATCACGTTATTAAAAGGTTTTCGATGGAAAAATAATGAATAGCGCGAGGAACATCGCGTCTATGAGAACGTGCGGGTTATCGATTTATGGAGGAGATAAATCCAAACGAATTGGTTCGTAAAACCGTCTTCCCTCCCGCGAAAAGTCGCAAGAAACGGAGGTCGGAGTGAATATCGTTTTGTCTTCTTACGACGAGTGCCAAGAGATATAGGTTAAATTTTGACTTTGAGACAGATATCTGGTACGATCCGCAAAAATAAATGAGAAAGGAGAGCACAGCCTGTTGCGTCGCGTGTACGAACGAACGAACGAACGAACGAACGAACGAAGGAACGAATAAACGGATATAAGTAGGTAAATGAACGAAGAAGGAATGAGACCAGACCGGTTGTTGGTTTACGAAGGAAACAAGTGGATACCGAGGGCGAAAGTTATTATCCGATAGTTTTCCGACGAGTTTTCTTTTCGAAGATAGAAACTTCGTTCGTTATAATAGATAGAAAATATTGAAAATTGACGCAACCCGATATTTATTATGAAATGTTAAATCCAACGATTATAATATTCTTACCATCCGATTTTGCAATAACGGCTTCTCTCGTCGATTCAATTTCGACGATAAATTTATATGATCACCCTAACGATAAAAAACAGTTGACGTAATTTATGAATCCCCTGCTTCTTCTTTATTTTCGGAAGCCTCGAGGGTGGCCTCGTCGTTACGAGAGCGGAGAAGCGGACAGGTCCCTTTCTCTCTCTCTCTCGCTCTCTCTCTCGCTCTCTATCTCTGGCCGGACGTCATTACGCGGATTTAACTTTTATCGCTTCGTGCGTTCGGTTCTATTCTTTTATAAATATATATACATATATATATATATATATATATATATATATATAAACACGCACGCACGCACACGAACAGACATACAGACAAACAGACAGACAGACAGACAGACAGACAAACAGACAGACAGCTATACGTATATCTAGCCTAGGCAGTCAAGGCGGTATCGATGTTCCCCGATCGTTCCCGTGAACGCGCATACGCGCCTGCTCGTTCGGAGAACCGAATAAAGGAGGAGACGATGATGGAGCTCGACATCGGCAAAGATAACAAAGTGAAAAGAAATGGGAGAAAACCTTTTCGACATTGTTACCTATGTTTATTTCTGCTTTTTCTTTTCTTCCGAATCTTCTCCTCGAAGAAAGTATTTTATTTAACATTGTCTCTTCTTGTTTCCTCGGAAAACAAAAACAATATCCATTGAAGTTAAGAAAAAAAGCTATTTCGATCGAACGAAATCCTTTATACGCCATATCAATGGATTTTAGAATTCGTTCACCCGAATTATTATTCATTTTAATTATTTTCGATAGGTAGTACGATATTAGTACACACGTATAAGCTATAGATATAAGATCCTCTTCCGAAAATAAAAAATAATTAATAAATTATCTTCGGGATGATTAGCACTACTATAAATTTCAATATTTTTACGATCGTTGTTACGAACATCGTTGTTTCGTAACAAAGATTAAAGTGGCAAAATATAACGTAGATAAGAGAGTCCGATTAATCTGTGTTCACCAATTAGAATATGATTTCGAAAGTATTAACGATATCTCTCGATTCTTATCAGATAACTTTGTTTCTCTTTTATCGTGCCTGGAATAATAAATGGTCGTGTCTCGCCGCGAGTGTCTTCTTATCACCGATGATACTACACGATAGATATATTTTTATTATTATAAACGTATAATGAGAAAACGTATGACGATCGTGCAATAAGGTTTAAGAATAAGAGGACGCGCTCGCTCTCCTATCCACCTACTTTAAGGGATATAGTGGAAATGGGCAAAATAGCAGTAGGAGATAGCTCGGCGTATCCGCGTTTGTAAATCGTTGCTGTATCTACGAATTTGAGGAATGTTTAGAGGAAAATTCATGTAAACGGTCACGATAATGTGCAAATACGGCAACGGTAAATTGGAAATTCCATTGCGGTGGTCCATAGCGAGTGTCCAGCAGGACGCGAGCATTTCGCTAGTCACAATTATGGAGTGATTAGAACGCGTAGGTGTGACCTCCCGATGTAGAAACTTCATATTCCGTGCGGTCGATTAACTCGTCGCATCGACCGACGCGAACAGGATCGATCATAGCTCGCGTTCATAACTCCGACTAAACCGTAAATAATGCCGTATACACTGTGTGGTACATTAATCTAGTCATTTTCACGGCAATCCTCGATCGGCTCGAAACGTGGCGGCGCGATTCCTCGGTTTAAAAAAAAGTCATATTCGTTCGAACGTGCTCTCGATCGGATTCAATGGGAAACGAGGTAAAGGTAATAACGTATAATCGACAAGAATTTAATGACGAATTTATAACGAGTTTATATCATTGAAATGACAAATCGGACAAAATTCTTTTCGTTTCTTCTTCGACGAGGAAGAGCGTCTCGCTCGGTTAAACGGCGCGTTAATTCGCGTTATTTGAGCGAATTAAAAGATAAATTTAATCGAGTCCCAGGCATAAAGAAGAAGAGGAAAGAGGATACATAGAACGAGATTGGGAAAGGTGCGACCTAACGGAAACGAGAGATCGAGGAAGAATATTCGTGAGCTTTAATCGTGCATCCACAGCGAGTATTTTCCATATATAAGAAGATAAAAAAAGAAATTTCTTTCGAAGGCGTTATTAAAACTTCGTTATTACGAAGCTAAGTTCCCGTGTTTTTTATTCGTTCTACACGAGAATTTTCTCACTCGCAGTGGATAAATGATAAATCGAAAATGCAAATCGTGCATTGTTACGCGTATGAACGGGCGAATACGTACTTATACGCATACACCTATTGGGTATAAACGTTCACCGATGAATCCGCGAACGAACGGATATTACTACCCCGCTATATGCCAAAGTACTTTGCGATGTACCGCGAGTTACATCGACCGATGAGGAGAATAACGCGTGTAGGAGGAACGATGCTTTTGCTAATGAACGGACGCGTACACCCCGTCGACGTATCGGAATAACTCTAAACCCGTAATACCGTTCAACGGTATGATTTACAAACAACATCCGTGTTTCCTTCTATACGATAATCGTTTGAATTATATTACACGAAAATAAAGAGAAATATCCCCCATTCGAACGATAACCTGATTTCATGCCTGACCACCGATATCGCACAATTCTATCACTATTATTTCTATTAACTTTTTATTTCGTTGCACGTAGAGTCAGCGGAGGGGCGCGGGAAGAGAAATATATTTTATTCCACAATAGCCTTATTAACTTGATACGAAGTCACTTCTTCTTCTTCTTCTTCTTCTTCTTCTGCCTCTTCTTCTTCAATTTTAAGGAGAAAGGACTCTAGCTTGGGCATTTAATAACACAACGTTTACGCGCGAGAAAGGGGAGCTTCGTTGAAGGGCGATTTATTAAAATGAAAGCTAAAGGATATTCGAGGTGTTTGTAGAAGAAATTCTTTTTACCGCGAACACGTTAAAACGTTTACCCTTCGCCTTTGAACCTAGCACGGATAGAGAAAATGTACGCGAGAAAACGGTAAGCTCCGTCGGTCCGTCTCTCGCTAAATAAATAAATTACTCGAATGAAAATGTTGCCGCATTGGTACCGCGGAGTCGCTCTCTAAGCCGTAAAAATAATTTAATATCATTACGCTGCAAAATGTGGAAAACACTCGGCCCGTTTCTTTATGGTCGCTTTTACGAAGATAAAATTCGGTCGATCGAATCCGATTTCCTCGACTTTGACCGTCGAGCGTCAAGCGTCGTGCGTTCTAACGAACTATAATCATTCGTTGGATTTAATCGTTACGTCTGTTTCGAGAGGAGAGAGAAAAAGGAGAAAAGCGTGAAGTAGAGGAAAGATTAAAAAAAAGGTGAAAAGAAAGAGCAAGTTTTCGATTCGTTTTCGATTCGTTTTCGATTCGTTTTCGATTCGTTTTCGATTCTTTTTCTATCTCGACGTGAGATACGGACAAGGAGACTCGAGGTACGGAAGTGAAACTCGAGTTTTCGTCCGCGGAGGGACTACTCTCGAGCGCTCGATTTGTTCGTGGTAGACCGCATCGTATCGTACCGTACCGTACCGTGTCGCATGTCATAGCGCGTCCCACGACGTTACCACCCTCGTTACGGAAGGGTAAACCTCGACGATTCACCCCCGAGACGCGGCTCTTCTTCGAACTACGAACTGCGAACTGTCGACTACTCCTCGCCCACGCACCTTCCCTTCGCCCTTCATTTATTTATTCTCTCCGCACCCAAATATTTCCCAATATTTTGCGCAAATACACGCCGACGCCGCACCGTCGCCGGTATAATAACGTCGCCCTTAATAATTATTATCGTCGTTAACGCGTCCAAAGTAAAAATTTGCGTACGTCGCTTCGAGTGAAAAGTACGACGTACCAGGACATACAACTCGTTACTTTTTAAAATCGACCCGGTCGTCTCTAAAACTCTTCTTTATTATTTATCATCTATTCACGTTTTCCAACTCCATCTTCGGGAACGCGTAACGGGACTTTGATAATGGCCTCGGGCCGTTTTAATTATTACATCGATCGTTACCCTTTCCGACGGTTTTCTTCGTAGACCTCTACGTTATTTTAATCGTATATCCAATTTTCCCGATTAAATTATCCGGCAAAGGATCAACGAAAACACACTATCGGCTTTCGTCGAAGGACTTTGAGGAAAAAAGAAAAAAAATTAACGAACGATTTCTTTGGAGATAAGAATCGACGAGGATCTATTATATATTTCAGTATAGCGAGCACGCCATTACCCAGTCTGTATCTTTCATCGATCGTCTCTCGATTCTTAAGAAGGATGAGTTAATCGATGCAAAGGTTAAATGGATTTGTAAGAAATACGATATAGTCGAGCGCTAGGCGAGTCGATATACACTTGATAGTTCGCGCGAACTCGTAAGTACGTGCATACGTATGCGATGAAGTTATCGTCGTCGTCGTCGTAGGGTCAAAGTTCGAGCGATCTTTGAGCGAATCGTGTAATCGGAGAGAGAGAGAGAGAGAGAGAGAGAGAGAGAGAAAAGAATAGAACAAAAGAGTTCGTTCGAATCGTTCGGAATCGTTCGATCGTTCACGATCGAGAATCTAAGATATTGGAACATATTTTTGTTTTGCTTCTTTAAACAGCCTCGCTACGGTAAATATAAGATCACGTTGTTCCTCGAAGCAACTAGATCTCTCTCTCTCTCTCTCTCTCTCTCTAATCTCGAAGACAACTTCGATAACGTCGCGTGGTCTCCTCTTCTGTTCTTCGTCATCGCCGTTGATTTCTTCGGAAGGTTGCTATCTAGTAGTGCGTCGTTGACCATCGTGGCGGCCGCTCTTGCTGTTGCCTCCGTTTGCGAGGTTTTCTTCTCTTTTCCTTTTCTTTTTCTCTATCTCATCTTTATATTTCTCTCCCCCCCCCCTCTCTCTCTCTCTCTCTCTGCCTCCCTCTCTCTCTCTCTCTCACTCGTTCGTTTATTCATCGATATCTTGTTTCTTCAATTTCACGTTTGCAATCGAAACTCATGACTCTCCAGTGTCGTTCCGACCGTTGAAGAATCTTGGTGATCGATCGAATTGTCGAAAGGAGAAGGAGGAGAAGGAGGAGACGATCGTCGGCATGTATTTATCGATGTTACTAACGAGGTCCAGCAGGCTCGGACAATGCGGAAGGAGATTTGCCTCGTCGTCGACTGGACTGAGATTACCGGATCAAACCGTACGTTCAAACATGCTAATTCGTTTTCAAAGATCTCTCTAAATCGAAACGCGTACGACGCAATAATTTCCAGAATCGTTGATCCGAGTCGATTAGCGTAACGAAGTTAACGTAGTTTTCGATGGACGACGCGTCCGACATGCGGATTCAGGAATTATCGGCTCATTGAAATTCGACGAACGGAAACGTCCGTCGTAATCGTCGTCGTTAGCTTGCGATTTCGGCAGTGTCGATTAAACGAAGGTAACAGAGAGAGAGAGAGAGAGAGAGACGCACGCGTGTGTGATACCGCGATCGTAATCCGCTATTCGTCGTTCTATTCGATCGCCACGGCGAAAAGAAATGAGAGATATTATTATATCCCGATAAAGCGTTGTTGTAATCGTAGGGAGGACATCTTTCGTTTCTTACGCAAGCCATCGCGTATCGATCGAAAAAAAAAAAAAAAAAAGAACGAATAAGAGCGCGCAACCCTTGAAAACTAACTGCCGCCCGACTAACTCGTCGAATCGAGAAACGCGATAATAATATATCGTCGGATCGGTAATTAAATCGGATAAGCCGTACGGAAACGATAAATCTACGTAACGTAGTTAATTGCGCATTACCATATATACCATAAATGAAATGAGATATCTCTCGGGCGTATACCTTCTCCCTCTAGGAGGACTTTAAGTGATTTTCGAGTGAAAGCCTTCGCCGTAATTTACCCTATTGTTCTCTACGAATCGCAACCTTCCACGTTGCTCTCGCCCTTCCTACGGTATCATTTGACCTATGTCGTATATGCAAATGGATATACTACGCGCGGCTACGTCGGTTCTTTCTATCCTCGATTCGACCTACCGACCGACCGACCGACCGACCGACCGACCGACCGACCATGGTATATCCGGTACGCGATTAATGACGCCGATGGAAAATTCGTTAGGAGCGAAACGCGATAAGCACGACGGGGAAAGTTTTAACGAAACAAACAAATCAAATAATATCGATGATGAAATCGCGATCTCTTTTTTCTCTTCTCTTCCCTTCCCGTTCGTCTTCGTTACGGGAAAAGCATGCGATAGGACGTAAAATATTTGTCGTAAAAATAGATCGCGCATCTCGAGAGCGAATTCAGAGATAAGAACGACGCATGAGATCGTTTTCCAAAGGCACGTCGTCCTTGCAACTAGACGATTACATAGAAATTGCGAAATTCCTCGAGATTGACGTCGTTGCGATCGACGATCGGAAGAAATAAAAGTAACGAAAAGATAAAAAAAAAGGAAGAAAAAGACGCAACCTCGAGCGTGTTCCTAACGCGATTACGGGCTCCTATACGCGAGAGATAAAAGAGAAAGAAGGAGAGAAAAGAGGAGGAAGGAATATTTAAAGAGATCACGTTGAGAAGAGACGTGGGATAGGGGGATGGAGGGGAGGGAGTCGTTCGTTATCTAAATTGCTCGCTCCTCCGTCGGTGCTCCCGTCGATCTTTATCTAACTTTGACAATCCCGAGCGTAAGATAGCATCGAAGAGTCGTCAAACATAAAAAATTCCTAGGCACGTCGCGCGTTATCGGGCGAGGACAAAAGGTATGATTCTACTGGCGATAGAATAATATCATTTTCTCGGCTGATAAATCATTGAACGAGGATAAAATAAAGAGATAAGATTTCCAAGTTTTCTAACTCGCACGCCCCCCCCCCACCCACCCACCCACCCCCAGTCGATAGATCCGATCGGTCAATCGAGAGACCTTTGAGAGGGCAAACAATCCGATGTTTGATACGAGGAAAGAGAGACGGCACGCGCGTGTCGTCTGGGTTGCGTCGAAAAATGACAAAGAAGATTCGATATCTTTTCTCTTGACTTGGTATTTTTGACGCTTTTCAAAGGGCAATCGAGTGGATCTAAGAAGGGAGCTGCAAACTTCCGAGAGACCGCGACGAGCGACGACCTTCAACGATCGGAGCCAGCTCAAGTATGCTCGTCGATTGGTCGTCAAACTCGGAAGCGCCGTGATCACGAGAGAGGACGAGCACGGTTTGGCCCTTGGTCGTTTGGCCTCCATCGTCGAGCAGGTGGCCGAATGCCAGAACGAAGGTCGAGAATGCATCATGGTGACTAGCGGGGCCGTTGCCTTCGGCAAACAGAAACTAACGCAAGAGTTGCTCATGTCTCTGTCGATGCGAGAGACGCTTAGTCCGGCGGATCATACGCGTGAGCATGCCGGTAAGTATTACGTGGAGGACCGTACGATCGATCGATCGATCGATCGAGAAAAAGATCTATCTTGTTTCGTTTCTCGGAAAAAAAAGTTTCTCTCGCCTCGCAGTTAGTTTTACGCGCGATCCTTTTCGTTCTCGTCGATAAGAAGATTCGAGTTATCGGTCTCGTACGGGAAAGGACGAAACGTCCGGGGAGATTAATTTATCGTCGTTCGCGGATCGAGAGAGGCGGCCTACGGACTACGACCTCGCGTTCGTTCTCTCTCTCTCTCTCTCTCTATCTCCTTTCAAGGAGGGAGGGGTGGTGGCGATGGAGGAACCTAAAAGTGGAACGCCCGGATTATAGACTTAAAGCCGCGAAAATACAAACCGGCGAAGCAAGAATATATCATTTTTCCGTTCGTTACGGGTAACCGGCGCAAATTGAAACCGGGACTATACGCGCCACGGCACTATTTAATACGAAAATTTCTATTTTCCGCTGCTTTTCCCTCTATCCTTCCTCTCGTGGAACGAACCAACGCTACGGCCACGCGCGGCGTCCTCGAACTTTTTCTTATCGTCGGGGCGTATACGACGTTAATATTTCTTTTTCCCAAAGTATCGAATTAGCTGCCCGAGAAAGAAACTCAAAGTCCGCGAAGAGTTATTTCACACCTGAGAAATCGATTAAAAGCGTAGAAATACCCTATCGTATCCCCGTTTCCAATGACCAATTTCGACTTGCTACACAACTCCTTATCGTAATAATTCGGCCGAGTTAAGAGTTAAATAAATAAGACGTTGGATACGGTGGAAGTTAAATTTTCTCTCATACCAGGCGAAAAAGAAAAAACCGAGAGACGCTTTTCTCTACCTAAAAAAGTTTCGAATCGTATAAATCGATATACCCTCCTCTCCGAGTCCGGTGCTTGCCATAAGAATTTTCCACGAATTCCCTGATGGAATTAAGAGGAGGGATGAGATTAATCGAAGCATCCAAAGCCAGAAAAAGGATTCTTTTCTCTCTATTTCTCTTCGAGGAAACAAACTTCCCTGATCGAATCCAATGAGAGTTTAGCGAAGGAACTTTCCACTTAGTTTTTTTTTTTTTTTTCCTACTCCCACTTGGACTTTTATCCTCTTAGATTCCCTTCTCCGTACCTCTAGGAGGGAACGTAGGAGAACGTGCTTAATTGTGCCAACTCTGATCGTAAATAGAGATCGTAAAGAATTGTCCGTATTGACGATCGTTCTCGTCGTCGTCGTCGTCGTCGTCGTCGTCGTCGTCGTCGTCGTCGTCGTCGTCGTTGTGTAGCAGTTGTTATTATTCGCGATTAAAATAAAAAGGCATTTCCGTAAGTAATAAATTTTCGATCGATCCATGTGAGGCGTCGGCGATGAAGAGGTTACAAAGGCCCTGTTCGATCGTAGGAACGCTTTTGGAACCTAGAGCGGCAGCGGCCGTGGGTCAGTCCGGTCTGATGTCTCTCTACGATGCCATGTTCGCTCAATACGGCGTGAAGCTGGCTCAGGTGTTGGTAACGAAGCCCGACTTTTACAACGAGGAGACCAGAAAGAACCTGTTCAGCACGTTGAGCGAATTGATAAGCCTAAACATAGTGCCGATCATAAATACCAACGACGCGGTCTCGCCACCGCCTCACGTGGACGAGGAGGTAGCCGGGGGAGGTGGTAGAAGGGGAATATCCATCAAGGACAACGACTCCTTGGCGGCGATGTTGGCGGCAGAGGTTCAGGCAGATCTGCTCATTTTGATGAGCGACGTAGACGGCATCTACAATCTACCCCCGTGGCAGGACGGGGCAAAGATGTTGCACACCTTCAGTTCTGATCTGAGGGGCACGATAAAGTTCGGTCAAAAGTCGAAAGTAGGTACGGGCGGTATGGATTCGAAGGTAAATGCAGCCCTTTGGGCGCTCGACCGCGGGGTCTCGGTCGTTATCTGCAACGGCACCCAGGAGAAGGCCATTAAGAGCATCATGTCGGGCAGGAAGATCGGTACGTTCTTCACGGAGACTACAGGCTCCTCGACGCCCGTCGAGGTCGTCGCCGAAAACGGTAAGCAGTAATTTTTCTTGTTGAAAGATCGACTCCTATACTACTCCCCACTTGGACGCTCTCTCTCTTTCGATCCGATTCTCGCACAGCACGCGTCGCCAGTAGAACGTTGCAAGCCCTACGGCCGGACGAACGAGCTAGCTGCATCAACGTACTCGCCGATTTGCTCGAGACCCGACAGAAAGAGATCCTAGAGGCCAACGCGAAGGACCTCGAGGCCGCGAGCAAGAGCGGCCTAGCGAAAGCGTTGCTCTCGCGATTGTCCCTTTCCTCCGGCAAATTGAAATCGTTGAGCTCGGGTCTACGGCAAATAGCGGAAGACTCTTTGGAGAACGTAGGTCGGGTTTTGAGGAGGACCAAGCTGGCCGAAGGATTGGAACTTAGACAGATAACCGTACCGATCGGCGTCCTCCTCGTTATATTCGAATCGAGACCCGACAGCTTGCCCCAGGTCGCGGCTCTGGCCATATCCAGTGCAAACGGGCTCCTCCTAAAGGGCGGAAAGGAAGCTACAAACAGTAACAAGTATCTGATGGAATTGGTGAAGGAAGCGCTCGGTACGGTTGCCGCCTCGAACGCGATATCTCTCGTATCGACGAGAGAGGACGTGAGCGACCTATTGTCGATGGAGAAGCACATCGATCTGATAATACCGCGCGGTAGCTCCGAACTCGTACGTACCATTCAAGAACAGTCGAAGCATATACCGGTACTCGGTCACGCCGAGGGCATATGTCACGTTTACGTCGATAAACAGGCCGATCTAGGTAAGGCCCTCAAAATCGTCAGAGACTCCAAGTGCGATTATCCGGCGGCTTGCAACGCCATGGAAACGTTGTTGATCCACGAGAGCCACATGAACGGATCCTTCTTTACGGACGTTTGCAACATGTTGCAAAAGGAGGGCGTGAGTATGCTTTTCTCTTCCGTACACCCTATTGTTGTTGTCGTCGTCGTCGTCGTCGTCGTCGTCGTCGTTAATAAAGAATCCATCCATCCATCCGTGAATCGTGCAGGTCAAGATCTACTCGGGACCGAGATTGAGGGAGCTGTTGACGTTCGGGCCGCCCGCCGCGAAGAGCATGAGAACCGAGTACGGTTCTCTCGAGTGTACGATCGAGGTCGTCTCCGACATCGAGGATGCCATAACTCATATCTACAAGTACGGAAGCGCGCACACGGACGTGATCGTTACGGAGGATAACGAGAAGGCGGTACACTTTCAAAGAGAGGTCGACAGCGCTTGCGTTTTCCATAACGCTAGCACCAGATTCGCCGATGGTTATAGATTTGGATTAGGTGCCGAGGTAATAACGTTCGAAAGTTTTCCCGAGGGGAAGTCTCGAAGGGAAAAAGAAAAAGGTTACTCCAACGAAACGTTGTTTCTTTTTCAAGGTCGGCATTTCAACGGCTCGAATTCACGCACGCGGCCCGGTAGGAGTGGACGGTCTCTTGACGACGAAATGGATCTTACACGGAGACGGCCACGCCGCGGCAGACTTTGCCGAGGGCGGTAACAGGAGTTGGTTGCATCAATCCTTGCCTTTGAACGAGTACAAATGAATCGAGGACGGCGAAGTACGAAGCTCGAGCGAAAACGTTGTCAACTTTTATATCGATCGGATACTCGAGATCCTTCGCAACGCTTTCGACGGAAACAGCAATTATTTTCTATCGTTCGTTAAACGCAAATCCCGTCCTGACGTTCGATTTTCGTACTTTGCTTCTCGACGTTCGCGAGGCGAAAAGAAAAACTGAAAGAAAAATTTATGCCGGAAGAAGGGGCTACGATAAAAAGATGTTTTTTTTTTTTTTTTTTTCAAAGGAAGAGAGCCGACCGCGAGTCGCGATGCAACGATGAGCGCTTAAACTATAATCTCTTTCTTTCCCCTACCCTCCACTCCCCTCCTCTCACCCTCTCTTGTATATAATGTAAATAAAATTATAGCCAATTAAGCTAATTATTACGAATGAAAGGAGATGCGAAGGATCGCGCAAAGTGTCGCCCGGTGTTTGTTGGTTGTTATCGTCGACTCGAGGATTCGCGAGCAGTTATTCCACGTTGCAATGGAAAAGTTTGTTGCAACGCAAAAAGTTCCTTAATAACGCGACGGTATCGAGGGCTACGAATTTTCGTAGAGGCATAGGCCAAAGCTCTACCGTTGGCTCGAGTAGAGAGAAAAAAAAAGATGATTCCTCCGATTTCTTTTCTATTCTTTCTCGTTTAACGCTTTCTTTGGATTATTAGCGTCGATGGCCTCCGAATGCAACGGTCTCTCTCTCTCTCTCTCTCTCTCTCTCTCTATACTCGTACTCGATCTCATCGATACTCTTTTTTCAAACTTTCGACGATTACGTCGTTAGCCGCGATCGATGTATGCGCGTGCGCGTGCGCGTGCGCGTACGTATCGAACGCGATAAGTTTAAAAGAAAAACGTTCGACGAGAGTCGTTCGTTACTCGTTAAAAGTTATCGAGCGATAATGCAACTGCGATATTACGTAAATAGATGATTCGCCTCGTATATCTCGAGCAGCTTTCGCGGGCGCATAATAAGTAAATATTTGCGTAAATTGCCTTTTATCGGGGATGACGTCGAGACGGTCATTCGACGATGTGCAATAACGATGGTACAACGGTCCCCGACAGATTCCTCCTCCAGATAGCTCGTAGCGAGGCGGTATATATATATTTTCAATATATTTTCTACGTCGAACGATATTCGAGATCGAGAGAGAGAGAGAGAGAGAGAGAGAGAGAGCGTTTTATCAAAGTCTATTCTCCATTATTTATCTCGTACCGAGTAGAAGCGGAATGTTCCGTCGAGCGTCGACAAGTAAGATTTTTTTACATTTCCTCCGCCAAAGAGGAAGAAAAAGATGAAGAAGGAACGACGCGATCCGCGATCCGCGATCCGCGATCGACTCGACGATTGAATAATTTCGACGCGACGAATCAAGAGAAAGAACCGACACGCGCGTAAAGACATTTTTATTAGATACACAGACATCGACACAATACAGATAATTATTTCTTTCTTTCCACATCTCTTTCGGTCATTTCCCTTTTTCCAATACTCGTATGATTATACTCAATTAGGGTTTCATTAAGGGTCAGAGATCATAATATAATTATATAATGTTATGATCTCTGACCCTTAAGGTATCTCTCTTAGGTATTTTAAGGTATAAATCTTAGGTATTTTCGGGTGCCCATAACTTAAACGTTCTGTCGTACGAGCTAGTCGCGATGAATTTGTGATCGGGAGAGACGTCGACGGACATCACCTTGCCGTCGTGCCCTGGCAAGGTCTTCAACGGTTGCCAGGTCTTGTTCGACCAAATCTTGGCCGTGTTATCGTACGAGGACGTAACCAAATACTGTCCTTCTCCTCTCTGATATTTCACGTCCGATAGCAAATTGGTATGAGCAGGTATCGTGTATATGCAAGACCTTTTCCGCAAATCCCAGATCTTGCAAGTATTATCCTCGCTCGCCGTTGCTATGTGATAACCGTTCGGTGAAAAATCAATTCCAAGGATAGATTTTAAATGCCCTTCCATGAACATAATGCATCTACCCGTTCGTAAATCCCATACTCTACCGAAAGAATCATGACCCCCGGTGGCATTTACGCTGCCGTCCGACTGAAAGCTGCAGCGGAATAATATTTTACATTACTATGCGCGAATGCGAGCTAGATTCGAAGTCGAAACGATTGGATCGCCAAGAGCCAAGAACGAGAGAGGGAGAAGAAGAGAGAATAGTTTCGCTACCTCATGCAGTGTACGGCTCTGGCGTGACCCTCTTGATGCAAAACCTCTGCCTGTTGTTCCAAGTCCCATAACCGCCAGGAGGCATCGTAACAACAGGTTCCAAGAAATCTTCCGGACGGATGGAAGGCTATCCTCGAAACTCTATGAGGTTCGTGTCCTTCGACTTCCGCCAAAGGTTCCTCGCCTTTACCACCGGACCACAATTTGACCGTACCTGTAGAGAAACGATTACACTCGTAAACGTACGCTATCTCTTAAAGAAGGATGCCTCGAAGGTGCCCCATAAATGATATTCGTCGTTCGTACCGTCCGTAGCGCAGGACGCCAATACGCACGTCTGTCCCGCGCCGTCCCCCAAGACCTCTTCGGAGAGCGAAGCGTTCGGATGAAAAACGATGCAGCTAACGTTGCAGGTGTGTCCCTGGAGCGTTCGTAAGAGCGTACAGTCCGGTACGGACCATAATTTGCATAAGCCGGACCACGAGGCCGTAGCAAGGATCTTCGAATTTGGGCTAAACTGGCAAAACGATATCGGTCTCGTGTCGCCTATTTGCGAACAGTATATAGACAAAGCTTGTAGCTTCTTTAAAAGTTCCTGTCTGCGAGCGGTACGCGTAGCACCTGGCAATTCTAAATCCTGCCTGGCCTTTTCCAACCTAATTTTTGCCCTGGCCAAAGAGTACGCTGCGAGAGAATAAAAAGGGAAAAAATATTAAGAATAATAAGAAAAATGATAAAAGAAAAAATACTTGAGCGCGAAAAAAAGAGAAAAGATAACGTTGGAAAAGTATAAATTACTCGCGATCCAATAACGAGCTATTTGAAGAGATTCCGGTCCTTCGTGGTACCAGGTAGATTCCGTGTCTCTTTCGACCGTGTGAGCAGGTTTTTCCTCTTCCTCGTGTTTCTTCTTTATCGCGTCTTCCCCGAGGCTGGCCAGTAACTCCCTTAATCTCGTTCTTCTATCGGCCGGACCTTCGCCGAACAAACATATCGGCTCGCCCAACTGTCTTAAATTCTTTTTTACCTCCGAATCGTCCGTGGACACGTTTATCTGTCTGGCTTTCTTTCTACGTTCAAACTCTTCCAACAGCGCTTGCCTATCTTTCGACATTTCGTCCTCCAATTCCATGTATTCGTTCGAGATGTGTATGTTACCGGGCATGGAGGATACGTTGATCGCGTCGTTGGAATTACCACCTTCCTTTTCTTCCTCCGAACACTCGGCCGCTGCGGCGAGACGCGTACGTTCCGCTTCTTCGAGTGATCCATAATGTACGATCTTTTGTTTCTTCACGTACACCAAATCTTCGTCGTCCGACATCGTACCCAACTGTCGCGAATAATACGAACAAACTGATATTATACGTTTCGCTTTCGAAGAATTCGATGTGGAAAAAGTTTCATGTTAGAGACGGTAAACGTGCGGTGGATTAAAAGAGAATCAAGGAACTTTGCCAAATCCTAACCTCCAAAGGTAATAACCCCATATATATATACATATATATATATATATATATCTCTTACCTCACGCTTGATATTAAACTTTAATAATTGCGATTAATTTACACTCTCAATTAATCTTTCTGCATCCGCGAAAATATCCTCGATACGCGAAGTACGCTTTTAATTCTTTCTATTAATATCGGAAAAATACTCTCGTACTCGTATCGTCCAACGAACGTAAACAAACGTAAGCCGCCAACCAAATACGCTGCGCGCGCCGATCGCGCAGTGCAGCCAAATACGCAACGAAATGATAATAATAACTAACCTAACGAGAAACGTCTTCTAGTGAAAAAAAAAAAGAAATTCTCACTGAATTCAAATATTTCTTATCGTCTTGGAAGATAAAACTATAAAAGGAACAAAACTTTTTCTTTATTATTCCATATCTTTTTACTATACCTTTATACCGATCGGGTGTAACGAAAAAGAAAAAAAAAAAAGAAAAGAAAAGAAAATATAGAAACGATAAAAAGATGATCGAAAATAGTAATAATTTAAAGAAACATCGAAATGCGTCTGGGTTGACGTAATACAGGTATACTATATGTTGCGATCGACTGGAATGGAAAGGAGATACAGCCAATTAGCTGGACGGTATTCCTCGAGTCGTTTGCGATTGGATTTACGAATGCGTCCCGAGTGACATATCGATTGGCCAGATCTCGCGACACGGAGATTGCTGCACATGAAGATCCTGTTAAATGAAGATAATTCGTTAAACGTGGTAGAGACAAGTGTGATTGGGAGGGGAGAGAGAGAGAGAGAGAGAGAGAGAGAGAGAGAGAGAGAGAGACGACGTTGACGCGAGCAATTAGAGCGACAAACTGACCTCAAGTTCGAGCGATACGTAACGAATCGAGTCTAGGTTGTTTACGTTATTCTTTCTCTCTCTCTCTCTCTCTCTCTCTGTCTCTGTCTCTGTCTCTGTCTGTCTCTTTCTCTCCGTCTCCGTGTTTACGTATTCTTATTTATTTACGCGCGAGTATAAGGAAAGCAATTTTTTCAATGTTCCGTTAGAATCGCATAGATTCTTCATCGATTCGAGCGAAGAAGGAAAGAAAAAAACGTTCGTTCGTACGTTATATGCAGCTTATGGATGCATATATTCGTACGACGACGTATCTCTTAGTAGTTTTTACGTTGAACGCTACGCGATGTTAGCGTCTTTTGCATTTCACCGAAAGTTTGGCCTAGCGAATCTATCGACGAGGAGAGGACGGCCGTGGGCTTTTCTTCTCTAAATCGTCGTCTCGTCGACGATGATTTTACGAGCAACGGAGAAGAAACGTGCGAGAGAGAGAGCTTGGTGACCGAGTCGAATGTGAAGAGAAAACGACAAAAAGGGACGATCCCCCTGTGCTCGGCTTGCTGCTTTTCGAAGAACGATCAACGTTTTCTTTCTACGTGATATCACATATATTCTCGTATACGTCGACTCTTCCGAGCGGGAAAAAACGAATTTTTCGATTGGGATGGCGGACTTCGATGCGATTTACGAGGAGGAAGAGGAGAACGAACAAAATTTGGAAGAGCATTACGTGACGATGGTGCCCGACCCTATAATTATTCGTGGCGCTGGAAATATGACGGTGTAGGTAGAAAACGATCGTCATTCTACGCTCTTTTAAGCGCCTCCACGCGCACTTTTCCTTTCGAACAAAGAAGAGCGAGCGAGCGAGCGAGCGAGCTCGCGCGCGCGCGTCCACCGAGTTAGAGATTAAAATTATAAAACTTTGTTACTTAGGTTTGGGCTGAGCAATCGTTTCGAGTCGGAATTTCCCAGTGGTCTGGTATCCAGAGTAGCGCCTGAGGAATTCAAAGCAACCGTAATGAGAATAAATAGCGTATTGAAAAAGACTTTACCGGTTAACGTTAAATGGCTGTTCTGCGGCTGCGTATGCTGCTGCTGCACCTTGGGATGCTCCTTGTGGCCGGTTATTTGTCTTAGTAAAAGGGTAAATCTTTTTTTCTTTCTTTCTTCTTCCATCATGTATACGTGTATATATATATATATGTTCCGTTAATGCCAGATACGACGCAATAATTTTCTTCTCGTCTTTCTACAGACGCAACATTTGCTTAATAAATTGTTGGAATGGGAAAACGGTAGACTGTATCATAAGCTCGGATTGCATTGGCGATTAACCAAACAAAGATGCGATAGCTCCTCCATGATGGAATACGTGAGTAAAAGTTAAATAACTCTCGTAGATGTCGCCGATCGATCGAAATAATTTTGTCCCGTTTCCTTCGCAGGTACTTTTAATCGAATTTATTCCAAAAATACCGATCTACAGACCGGATTAAAAATTTAAACATATATCAATTATGATCCGTATGTACCGTAAGGAGGATAGGATATACGACGGGCGCTCGAGTAGCTAGGGTTCGTCGTATACGCAGACGCAGTACACACACACACACACACACACACACACACACACACACACACACACAATACGCGCGCACGCACGCATACACATAATTGTATAGAGCGAAGAAAGGCAGCAGTAGGTATCGCCGTAATGCCATAGATGTTCGGTGGAATGCATATTTTTGTAAATATTGTGTGTAGGGAAACACGGTACGATAATAAGACAGGTATTATACGTACGGGCGATAGCGGATAGTTCTCGATTTACGTCAAAAATTTGCGTAAATTTTAGGTCCGTCCGCGCCTCTCTTATTAGCATCGATTTAAGGATAGACACCCTTGGTACGATCGAAATACGAGCCATTTACACTCCCATCTTTCGTAATAAAATGAAGGAATCTCTCGTTATATATATATATATATATCGTCGGCAAATCGAAAAGAGATAAGAAGGTATTTTTTTTTTATTTATGCAAAGATATATCGTTAATTTTAACCAAAATTACTCTTATCCTTTGAACGAGCGCTATCGCGGTATAGCGCGTAAGCGATATTATTTCGAATTTTTAATCCAATTTAACTCGCTCGATATTTATTGACACGAGATATCTATTGGCCGATTAGTATTTCAATTATCAGGTAAGAAATTAATCACGATCGGTACAACGAACGCGTTAAATCTTAAGAGATAATGTAACAACAAGTGAAAATGACTCTAGTAGACGACTTTGTGTAATTGCTAAATTCATCGGATGCACGTTGCGAGCGTAAGTTGTATATATAATTGACTATACGTATAGATTTATTTTACGTATGGGTTTAATTTCTTACCGCGGTGATATTAGAAATTACGCTATCTATGTACAGCTACAACTATCTAAATACAATTTTAACCAACTATTATAAAAGGAATTACTCTTATTATATAGTAAAATTAATAATGCTTATGCGCTTAACTAGCAACATTGCTTATCGTAGCTGTTAAATGTCGATTAATGATACGGCCATTTACGACGAGAAGAGCCTGTCGTTTATTATTGACGTTGACACAAAGCTGAAAGAATAAATATTGAGATCGTTGGTTCTTCTTCGTATTTCCGTCACGGTCATATTTCGTGGACAATGTTGTTATCCTAAACAATGTCGAATGACTTTCCAGATAGCGACGTACCCAGGCATGTGTAACAACAACTTTTATTTTTTTTTTGCCTTTTCTCTCTCTCTCTCTCTCTCTTTTTCTCTATCCCCTCTGCCCGTCGAAAGCGACGCAACCACACGATTCTTTCGACTTATTAAAAATGATTCGATGAACAATTATGCCATAGAAATAATGGTAGAATACAAAGTTAAACCCGTTATACGTACACGTAATAGATACCTTTGTTGCTAATTCAGTGGCTGTGAACGAAAAGAAAAGAATATTTTTCCAATTGTAATGTACATTTTAAACATATGCATTTACCACCAACAATTTCATCGCACTCGTATGAAACGAATAATGCTAATTGTCAAATGCTAGTCAGGATATTATTCTGCATCGGATTTACTTTTTTGAAATTTGTATTTAATATCACGATACAATAAAGGTTCGATAATAGTCTGGATATTTAGTGTGCTTTATGGAGATCGCATCGTCATCTTCGTCGGCGCATACGCGAGACGCGTAATGCGGCGTACTTTCGCTCCTCTAATAATCCTATCCTCCCCGATCGCTCCTCCTCTTCCTCCTCCTCCTCCTCCTCCTCCTCCTCCTCGTCCTCCTCTTTCTCGCGACGAAACTTCGTAATACGTATATATTTCTCTGCATAAACGCATGCGGTACACCCGCCGTTTGTGTCGCGACCGTATATGTCATGCATGCTGGTATCTGCATTAAAATGATATTTACCAAGAATAATTCGATGTTATGATAATTGACGACAGGTGCCTTTGCAGCTTCTAATAACAGGAGATCATCGCCGTACGTTATAGCGATAAAGTGTCCGATGAAGGATGCGTGCCGATCGATCGATCTTCTATCGTTCACGTATACTACCTAGAGATCCGAGACATTTTTTTATTCCTCACAATTTTTCCATTTCAAATGTTTCCTTATTATTCTTTTCGTTCGTAATAAAAGTTCATTGTAAATACGTTCACCTTGATTCTATTACAATTGATCTAAATTTTCAATCGTAAATGTACATTTTGCGCTTGAAACTTATTAAAATATTGCTTCTAACGATGCTCGTGCCATTCGAATCGGCGCAATCTTACGATTCTTCCGACGTATATTCTTTCAGGTAAGAATTAATAAAATTTCTATAAATTCCTTAACGGATAAAAAAGGTTCCGTGTACATAGGACGATATTGTTTCAGGAAAGACGACGAATGTCCCTTGAACATAACTGTTTTGGACTTTTTATACAATTTCACGGCGCCCGATTTGGAAATAACGTGGCCATGCGAAGCACGCTTTTACTGGTTGTCGTTGCAACCGTTCGTTAAATTCGTAAGATCTTTACTCGGCTATGGGACTCCATTTATTATAATCGTTGGTAAGAGTCAGTCGTTCCAATTCATACAATAGGATAAAATATTCTCCATAAAAGTGATATACGTCGTTTCGTTCTACATTCTACGTACGTGTACGTATAGGGATCGTATTAAATACCGTATCCTTTGCAATACTGAATACGCCCGTATCGTGCGACTCGAGCTTATCGTTGTATCTAAAGGTCCTTGCTATATCCGACAATGGTGCATTAATATTTAATTACGCGGTAGGTTTGGCGAAATCACACTTTACATTCGTCAACGATCTTTTCATGGTAAGTTATACCATATACATCCGTATACTTACGTCTACGTAAGCTCAAAAAAAAAAAAAAAAAAAAAAAAAGCAAAAAACAAAAAATAATTCAATAACGTTTTCTCTACGTACAACTTATATCCACAGAACAGTCAATTTCTTTGCGACACGAATTCCATAATTATGGAACTTTTTCAATTTACGTCCACTTGGTTGGTCGTATCTCTGACGTGGGCTCGCGTTATCGCCATTATTTTTCCATTTGGAGCTCATAACAGTAATCCAGAACGTTCCGCGATTATAAGTATTACTACTTTGGTATGCGCCAGCTTTGTAATATCGTTGACAAAGTTATACTCTGGAGGTAATAAAATTAATCATAGTTTATCGAACGGATCGGGAAAATCTCGCTTTCGACGAGTGGACGGATATAAATTAAAATATTCCATATAAAAATAATTCTAGGATATGAAACGGACAGTGTTTTTGAATTTATACCGTGTCAAAAGCAAATCAAACCTTGGGGTAGCGCCATGTATTTTTATATCGCACTGTCTACGTGGCTACCGTTAATTTTTATATTCATCGGCAATGTCTTACTTATCATACATATGAGAAAATTGGATACGCTTCGCAGACAATTGACTCGTAAGTAGGAACATATTTCCTAACGGGAAGAAATCTTCTTTCCAGGAAATACATACGTTTACGTATATTTCCTTAGGCAGTTTTTGTCAAAAGATCAATAAAACGAATAAAACGAGCAGAACTTTACTAGCCGTATCGATGGTATATTTAATTTTGCTATTACCACTTGGAATAGTTGAAACTTTAGAGCTCTACTGGGACGTGATATTAATTAAATATCCGGAAAAGAATGTAAAAGAAAACAAAGAGTATATAAATTGGTAAAAGAACGTCAATTTTAGTTACATACCTTATCAAAAATGTACAACTGTACGCGTATTTGCGTACGAACGTGTATTGATATTTACAATGTTTTAGGTTAGAAGAGAAAATGTTGTTAAAGTGGTGTCGTGGACTATTCTTTCACATATACCATTGGAATTTTGCAAGTAATTTCTTTTTATATTGTCTTACGGGGGAAAAATTTCGAGGCGTTGTTATAGAAAAATTAAAGAAATGCAAAATCACCTTAACTTCCAAAATATCACCAAAGTGTCTTCGGTGGTGTAAGTGTGACGATCGATTTAAATCGATACGAACTCCGAGTATATTGCTTATCAAAGTCGTAACGTTCGATGAAACTTCGATCAACGATAATATTACTACGCAACGTAACGGTAACGACGTTGCATCGATCACTTGAACGATTTCGATATCGACGAACCGAGTTGAAATTTTTCAAATTCACCGATCAAAGACTGCCAAAATTAAAGATAATTATTTTACGATTAGCTACGATCCAATGTGTTCTATTCGAATGGTAGTCATACGTGATACTACTGCACACACATGCAAACGATTATTTCACGATACGGATAATTTATTTTCATTGTTATTTTATTTTTACATGAGAAGTTTCTATACGAATGCGGTAAAAACATCACAATAATTTGCCGTAAAGAAAATTTCTGGTCCCTATATAGATTTCTAAGTGGATACGTTCGTCGTTTTTTATGTTAGAGTTAAAAGACAGAGAGAGAGAGAGAGAGAGAGAGAGAGAGAGAGAAAGAAAACGGCAATTTCGCATCCGTTATATCACATAATTTAATACCAGGTGATTTTAATTAATATTTTCACATCGTTTAATTATATGAACATTATATACCGTGGTTATTCAATATAGTTGATTACAATTAATTATTTGCAGAATATTATTCTTCCCATTTTATATACTGAAATAAATAAAACATGAAATTCATAAAGACCTACGCTTATTCTACTCGTATAATATGCCTAACCGATATCACTCTTTGTCTGGTAACTGAAGTAAAACAAATTTCATAAATTCAATTCTATCATACGACAAGAGATAACGCGTTGAGCGTATATCTCGTTACCAACAAAATACTCATACGTAATATCTCAATAGCGTATCATTTACTTTTATGAAAATACCCAGAACTCGTGGAAATTGTGTAACAAAAAACTCGTAAACTCGAGAAGCTTTTCAAGCGTATATAAATAGTAACAATTTTGGCATTCTATGCGCGCTCTCTCTCACACACACACACGCACGCACGCATGCACACACACACAGACGGAGATGAAAAAGTACAACTTTTAAACTACACTAATTTATATACCAAGTGTTCCGTATAAGAAATATATATATAAATATCCTATTCGATTGAACGAATTACTAAAGTAATAATTTGATTGATCGAATAAAATGTAATTATTTAAATATTATTTTATATATAATATTCGTACACAGAGGCGGCGTAAAAAATTAGTATTAAAAAACCTGCTCCATGCGATAACTCGGATGGTACCGGTAAAAATACTCGATAGACATAATGTCGAAATCGTTAAGTATTATAACAATATTCACAGACGGATGGAACTTACATTAAATCGTCTTAAGACTATAATGAGTTTTGCTAAATACTAGAATTAATAATAACGTTATACTTTTCTATACTTTATGGAAAATAATTTATAACAAGATATGTTACAACGCCACACGGCGCGGACAATTTTTAACTTTCAACCGCAAGGCATATAAATAATAGAACGTATCTCTTTTCATTCGATCGTATAAATACGAATTGCGATAAAAAGAAGAGGAAAAGAAAGAAGAAGAAGAAAAAAAAAGTTACGATTTGATACATATTGCAAACATTCGCGCGAATGTAAAGACGTTATTAAAAATATTCTGCGATACTTTTTTGATCGATATATTACAAAACTAGAAAGATATTTATAATTATAATATTAAAAATGACCTTCCAAGAAATAAATTTACTTGGAATATGTTCTCGATTTATAAGGCAACGATCGTTTGAAATATTTTCTCCTTGTTGTTTTTATAGATGCGTATAATTCAGTCTTCTTTTACGCGAGTAAAATCTTATAAAAATTTACATTCTTTTGCCGTACGGATTAATTTATCGAGGCCTAAATTGCTATCCGTTTAAAATATCAAGCAAAGAATAGAAAATGTTTGCAATATCAAAGTATTTATTAGATCCTAGGGCTCAAAATCTCTCGTAAAATGATGATTACGTCGAACGTGAAATACTGTATGGAATTCTATTCACATAATTAGTTGGAAACTGACCTTTTCTACCTTTGTATTCGCCGTACAGCCAGTCGTCCGATAGTCTTGATAAAACTTTAATTTTGGCTCCTTCCTTTGGGTACGATTATAATAATCAATATTTATATATATACACACGCATACGTATATCAACAACGTTATTTTTGATAACTCACCTCAAACGTTAAATCTTCCGGGGTCTCTCCTTTAAAAGGATAGAGGGCAACGACGACGTTGTCCTGCAATCCAGGCAACGGAATCTTTACGTCGAGAAAATTAATAGGAAATATTCCTTGTCGATTTCCCACCCTTCCTTCCATCCAATCGTCATTGACGACTCTTATCAAGGTGACAAAGTCACCTTCCTTCAAGGGTAAATCGTCGGAATGCGTCGGCGGAAAATCATAAAGCGCGATACCGTAGGGTGTTTGAGAACTTTCCTAAAAATAAATAATTATTCCTTTGATCGCTTTGATTCCCGTTCGAAAGGCAACGAAAAGAAAACTTATCGTTCCATACCTCAAATTCTTCTTTCGATCGGACGAAGTATTCCGAAGGCGGAGCCGGTGGTGGGATCGTTGGCATCGGAAGCGAAGGCTCGTCTTTGAGGTGGTCGGCCCAAGCATCGTTGACGGAATACGTCGATTTAACGGGCATCGATTCGCCGAGAGATCTTACGGATCTTTCTACGCTGGTCGACGTACTTTGATTAATTTGATTAATCTTTTGCTCCAATTGTTTTTTCAATATCTTTGGGGCCGGCGGTTTAGGCGGTTTAGGACGTATTATCGTCGGTACGGAACGAATCGCATTCGAACTCGTTCCTCCAAAAGGCACTTGCTTCCCCGTCGAAGACTCGTCGTTAAAAG
The DNA here is from genome assembly GCA_911387935.1 of Dolichovespula saxonica. Taxonomy (NCBI): domain Eukaryota; kingdom Metazoa; phylum Arthropoda; class Insecta; order Hymenoptera; family Vespidae; genus Dolichovespula; species Dolichovespula saxonica. The sequence continues at coordinate 93,681 of OU427011.1, forward strand.
CAAAGAAGGAGGTATCCCCGAATTGCCTAACGTCCTCTAGCGCGCCGGCATTTCTTTCCTCTATCGGACCGAACGGATCAGACATCGGCTTCGTTTGCCAGGGATCGTTGTTTGGAAATCTTTTACGGGACATGCCAAAAAAGTCAAAGTCGTCTTCGAAGGCACTACTTTCCGTCTGAGACGTGTTCCCGCTGCTTGTAAACACGGAAGGATTGGAATTACCATCGCTACCAAAGCTATCTACGCTAACCCCGTCGCTGCTGGAACGAGCCGTGAACGTCGGAGAGCCGGGAGGACTGAGATCGATCAAAGATAGAGCCCCGTTCGTATCGGAAGACTGGGACTGGACGTGGGATAAATTCAAAGTAGAACGAGACGTATTGGAGCGTTCTTGCTTGGCCGCTTTCCACGCGAAGAAATTGGTCAGAAGCTCGGTTGGACGAGTCTGCTAGAAAAAAAAAAAAAAAAAAAAAAAAAAAAAGAAAAGAAAAAATATAAACGGGAATGAAATAAAGGCGATCCAACCTTAGGGAAGGAAGGCCTATCGGTATATCTGGCTCTTACGGGTTTCTTGGTTTTTGGATCCCTCTGACTACGGGTATGGCACTGATCGAACTTGGGAGGAGGCGGACGCGGCGGTGGTTTCTTCTTTTGCACCGGTTGGCTCATCAGGCTCGTGGAAAAGATATCGTTTCTGGTAAAAATGTAACATTATATTCTGGATCATAACCTAACCTCTGTTCGTATCGTTACGAGGGAAAAGGAAGGCGTAGGTAGCGAAGGCGAGGGCACGTCGTAATCACGAGCGATTTATATTTGGCAATGTAATCGCAACGAGATAGGTAACGTTCTTCCAACCCAGACGCGATTGCGACATGCCTCGACCGAGAATGCCTTTACGTAAACGTAGTTTCTACGTTACGATATTTGCGTCTCTAGGAGCGTGTTTAGAGAGAGAGAGAGAGAGAGAAAGAGAGAAAAGGAAAAGGCTAACGTGCGTCGAACTTACGTGCTACTCCAGACATTGCTTCTTTGTGCGAGAGAATTGACAGGTGGACGAGGGGCGGTACGCGTAGGAATCCGCATCTCTGTAAACAAACACACAGAAAGAAGTGACACCAACGAGAAACGAGTTAAGATCCGTGCGTAAGGTCGACGTATGTACCGCCTGACACATCCGTCAAAAAAGAAAAAAAACTGTGCAAACTCGAAGAGAGACGTGCGCGCGCGCGCGCGCGCTTAAGACGAGAGAGAGAAACAGAGAGAGTAAACGATCATTTCGCTCTCGCGACGATTTATACCGGCGATCGTACACGTCCACTCGAAACTATTTCCACACGAGTCGATTACGTGTTCATACATATATATATATATGCGTACATCTGCGTATAGGAGCGCGCGTTCGTATCGGTCCCCGATTAGACGTACAGCGTGCGCAGAGGATGATTTTGACGTATGTACGGGCACGCGTCGTACGTCGCGTGCGACGAAACGCGACGACTGGAAAAGCACGAACGAGAGTTCGATTCGATTTCGACGCTCGCTTCTTATCGTTCACCTTATCCGTACACGCCTCTTTCGACGGAACTCTCGTCGAACCGATAGAAAAATTCGCGGAAAGAGGTCGAAAAAAAGATCGACGCAGCGAGGACGGACTCACCTGTTCTCACGTTCGCGGCCATTTTTCGCTCGACGCGCCGACGACGGCCTCTCGAGCTCGTGGCGGGACGAAACGATCGATTTCGATTTTGATCGATTTCGATTTTGATCAATTTCTCTCTCTCTCTCTCTCTGTTTTACGTTTCTTTCTACTTATGCGAAATATAAAAAAGAAAACCTTAGGAATTGTCGTTCGTAACGTCGCTGCTAATCGATGGTAAAAATTCGAAGGAACGAGGCACGATCGAAACGAAATGCTCTTCGAACGCACAGGTTATCCGCAAATTTCTTTGGCATCGTCCTACATAACGAAAACGTAATTTTCTCGATTCCAACCGGATCTAAAAAATATTTATACGCGTACGCGATACGAATCGGGTCTTAGAAATGAAATCAAATGAAATCGTTGGAGATTTTCGAATCGCGTTACGACGCGAGACAAATTCGTATCGGCGATGCCTCCATCTTTCTTTGTTTCTCCTATCGATCGATCATTGGTCGTTTCTTTTGGTTATTCCCTAGCGGCACGACCAATCGGAACATCGTACGCCCATTGGCGAAGGCAAAGAATGCGCGCCGTTATTTAAATTTGCGTTAACGCCACCGAACGATACTTTTAAAGATATAAAATGTAAAAATACTCGAACGATAAGTCTGGGCCAAGCGAGAACGCTCGTCGACGAAATTTCCAATCGGATATCGATCAACGTGGAAATAAGACGAATAAGAGGAAAGAGAAAAGTGGTATGTAACTTGGTTACGAATGATCGTGTCGTAAACATCACTTTATTTCGCCTATTTACAGAAACGTCGTTATTCTTCCTAATTAAAATTATTCCTTTCGCTTTCCTTTAACTCGGTAGGATTTCGTCGATCGAAATTATATACATATATAGACCGTTTATGAAGGTGCTTACGGTCGCATTATCGTACCCTGACTAAAACGATAAACGATTAATTTTCTTTTCGATGTATACGAACGCGCACCTAAAAGACGAAGTGTGTGTGTGTGTGTGTGTGTGTGCGTGTGTATGGTGGATCGACGAGGTTTCGTTGGAGAAAAACGATGAGAAAAAGAGAAGAAGAAAGACTTCGTCGGTCTAGCGAGTTTCTTTTTTCCGTTTGTTTTTCGCCGTTTCTTTCTTTCTTTCTTTTCGTTTTTTTTCTTTTTTTCTTTTTTCTTTTTTTTCTTTTTCTTTTATAGCCTTACTCTCATAGAGACGTTATACAAAATGATTCTTTTTTAAAGGTATCAAATAGAAGAACACTTGGTACTTTCCAAACGTCGTCGAATCGGTCTCCGAACGTCCCTTACTCGCAGCACGAGCGTCCGATTCCCTTTCCGATCCTTTGAGAACTTTGCTTTTTTCTTATTTTTCGTTTTCTTACAAAAAAAAAAAAAAAAAAAAAGAATACCCGATTCATCTCCTAATAAATTAGTGTTTATCGAACCGTAGAAAAACAGTTCGAATACCCTGAACTATGTGATCGATATACTACGATCGAAATAATTCGTGCTAACGAATTGCGCTTTTAGATCGTAAAGCCGATACGCTACGACGATAACGTCGTATCTCTAATATCTAAGGTTTATAATCGACTTTTGTTTCCTCATCCGTCTCTTTTACGAGCAGAGCAGCCGTACGAGATACGATCGAAAGATTCGAAAGACGTAGATCCTTTCGTGAAAAATATTTTATCGGCGTTTCGTTAACTTTGATCGTATCGCGGCGTAAGAAAGATCGCGTCTTCTTCGTTCTTAATATTCGAAAAAAGAAATCGCACGCCAAGCTTCTTGCCGTAGAAACGATGAAGGAGCAAATGGAGATGATGTACGCGAGGACGAATACGAGACGCGAATGACACGAAATATACATCTTATATTATATACGATACAAAGAACGGATCGGTGGTAGCCTCTGTGTGTAAAGAGACGACGACGACGACGACGACGACGACGATCGATCCTCGGTTATTCGCGCGATCATTTTTTTATTATATATATACACACACACGCACACACATATATATATATTTATGTGTGTGTGCGCGCTTATTTTCTTTTCTTTCAAAATAATATGCATGTCTTTCCTTCCTTAGTTTGAAGATTTTTCTTTTTAAAAATAAGACGTAGAGCTGGCGCTATTAACGCGCGGAATAAAGGATAATAATCGTCTCTTCTTCGAAGAGTCAGTCTTGTCGAGGATCGTTAACGAGCTCCGGTACGATCTGGTCCTGAGAAGCGGATCTCCCCGAAGGGAAATAATAAGAGGAAGAGTACGACAACGCGGAGGATGACGATAGGAAGGACGACGAGGACGAGGACGAGGACGAGGACGAGGACGAGGACGAGGACGAGGACGTGGGCGCGGACGAAGACGGGGGCGAGGGGGTGGGCGAAGGCGAGGGCGAAGAAAGACGGAGAGGTTTCGAGAGCCAAGGATGAAGCGGTACGTCCTCGGCGTCCGGTCTCTCCGACGGTTCCTTTCTCAGCAACGATCGAATGAGACACCTTGCGCGCGGACTAAGACACTCCGGTACGGCAAATTGGCCGCGCGAAATTTTTGCGAAGAGCGAAGCGTGTTCCGCGTCGTTGAACGGATAACGGCCGACCAGCATCGTATAGAGGAGAACGCCGAGCGACCAAATGTCAGCTGCCTTTCCGGAATAAGCTCTTCCCGATCTGAGAACTTCCGGTGCGACGTAAGCCGGACAACCTCGACGATCGGTCAGCTTGTCGTCCTCCTTATCCACGATCACCGCATCTTCCAGGCTCTCCAGTCGTAGCTGCGTTCTGAAAGTCAACGTAGAAAGATTTATCGTTAATACTCGGAACTTTCATAACGTATATATCTCGATGTATGTACGTATATATATATATATATGTATATATGTATATATCTGTATAAAAAGGAACGAAGCGAAGGAAAGGAGAATTGGAAAGGAGAGCGCTTTCGTCGACGTCGCGCAACGCGGAAGTCTCGAGGTGCAACGACGCGCCTACGTAATATTATTCTCTTTCTATTCCTCTTTCGGTTCTCTTAGCTAATACGACGCAACTACGTACGTTATCGGTATTCTTATATTTCGACGTTGGGGATATTTGGAGGAAAAGCGTCTACCTCGCGCCGCGATCGCGATAACTTTGTCGCCATTTATCGTCGTTAAAGCAGGAATATCTAGTCGAGCGTCGCCCTTGATTTCTCGCCAGCCTGCCACCACCATCACCGCCGTCGCCGGCCAGTAGCATCGTCCATCTCGAGTGCATCCTCATCGGGCATGGCTGACGCGTACGCGCGGTACGTAAATGAGTGCGCGTCGAGAGAAAAGAGAAAATATCAAGCGCGATCGGCGTTGCGCCAACCGTCTCCTCTCTCTCTCTCTCTCTCTCTCTCTCTCTCTCTAAGCGACTCTCCTTCCTGCTCCGACTTTCTCGAGAGAGGAGAGAAGAAGGGGCTTCTTCTCCGATTGCGATAAGAAAAAGAGAGGAGGCGCGATCTTGAAAAGAGCTCAACGGCCTCGACTCTCGTCACCGAGTGTCGGAGGCCTACGAGGAGAAGAGGAAGAAGAAGAAGAAGAGAGTAGAGGGAAACGAGCGCTCGGACATGGCTTTCTTCGCGAAACTTTCACCGGGCAAGAGAGGGAGAGAGAGAGAGAGAGAGAGAGAGAGAGAGAAAGTTCAAGAACCCCGCGCGGATGGTCGATCCTAAGCCGTGCGTGTCTTTTTATACTTTTTCGTTTTTCATGACGTCGAAAGAGAGGGGAGTAAGGTTTGCAACGAGTTTGCGAACTCGTTGCATTTCTCAACAGAAACACGACGGAATCGGACTCGCACTCGACGGCGGTCGTACGACGAAATTATCTCCTTCCTTGGCGCGTGACAAGCACTTAATTAGTCGTACGGAGTACTCCGCGGGTCGTCCGCTCTATTTGATTAAAAAAAAAAAAAAAAAAAAAAAAAAAAAAATATCTCATATTCCGTGGACTATTCTCGCGACTTATTCCGCTATAACGATCGGAAAAGTAAAACAAGATGAAACGTGGCGCGACGCGTAGAACCGGACGACTCGGATCAGGCGTTTCTTAATTATACCGGCCAGTTTCAAAACTCTTCCAGTCGATGAACCAATATGCTTTTCTGCCTTGCAACATTCTCGGTCTCTCCGGTATAGACTCGGCGAAGGAGAGGAATGCGAGCGTGCAAGGGGCGATTGGCCAACCACGCACGCCCGTTCTCGCTCGACGATCGATTTATGCTCCGCTTCGATCTCTCTCTCTCTCTCTCTCTCTCTCTCCCTCTCTGTCTCTCTGTTAGATACGGTGTATGATTTACTTGGATAGTCGTTTTAACGTCAAGTCGAATTCACGGCTGCTATAATCGTTCGAAGGGGGAAGAGAGGGAAGGAAAAGTCGACGTATTCGAATAGGAAAGAAGGATATAATTTAGCTTACTTGGCTTCGTCGGCAAAGACAAACTTCCTGAGTTTGAGGTCCCTGAGGACGACGCCGTACTCGTGACACGTGGCGACGGCCTTGGCTGCCTGCCGGAAGAGTCGTCTCGCTTCGGGCTCGCGCAATCTCCTGCGCGCTCTAACGTAAGCGTGCAAATCTCCGTGATGGCCCTCCAAAAGGAGATAACGACGGCCGCCGCTACCTTCGAC